>OX155902.1:6589590-6789590 GCA_944588485.1 Phosphuga atrata
TGTCTAGTCTTGTCTGTCTAGTCTTGTCTGTCTAGTCTTGTCTGTCTAGTCTTGTCTGTCTAGTCTTGTCTGTCTAGTCTTGTCTGTCTAGTCTTGTCTGTCTAGTCTTGTCTGTCTAGTCTTGTCTGTCTAGTCTTGTCTGTCTAGTCTTGTCTGTCTAGTCTTGTCTGTCTAGTCTTGTCTGTCTAGTCTTGTCTGTCTAGTCTTGTCTGTCTAGTCTTGTCTGTCTAGTCTTGTCTGTCTAGTCTTGTCTGTCTAGTCTTGTCTGTCTAGTCTTGTCTGTCTAGTCTTGTCTGTCTAGTCTTGTCTGTCTAGTCTTGTCTGTCTAGTCTTGTCTGTCTAGTCTTGTCTGTCTAGTCTTGTCTGTCTAGTCTTGTCTGTCTAGTCTTGTCTGTCTAGTCTTGTCTGTCTAGTCTTGTCTGTCTAGTCTTGTCTGTCTAGTCTTGTCTGTCTAGTCTTGTCTGTCTAGTCTTGTCTGTCTAGTCTTGTCTGTCTAGTCTTGTCTGTCTAGTCTTGTCTGTCTAGTCTTGTCTGTCTAGTCTTGTCTGTCTAGTCTTGTCTGTCTAGTCTTGTCTGTCTAGTCTTGTCTGTCTAGTCTTGTCTGTCTAGTCTTGTCTGTCTAGTCTTGTCTTTCTGTCTGTCTAGTCTTGTCTGTCTAGTCTTGTCTGTCTAGTCTTGTCTGTCTAGTCTTGTCTGTCTAGTCTTGTCTGTCTAGTCTTGTCTGTCTAGTCTTGTCTGTCTAGTCTTGTCTGTCTAGTCTTGTCTGTCTAGTCTTGTCTGTCTAGTCTTGTCTGTCTAGTCTTGTCTGTCTAGTCTTGTCTGTCTAGTCTTGTCTGTCTAGTCTTGTCTGTCTAGTCTTGTCTGTCTAGTCTTGTCTGTCTAGTCTTGTCTGTCTAATCTTCTCTATCTAGTCTTGTCTGCCTAGTCTTGTCTGTCTAGTCTTGTCTCTCTAATCTTGTCTGTCTAGTCTTGTCTGTCTAGTCTTGTCTGTCTAGTCTTGTCTGCCTAGTCTTGTCTGTCTAGTCTTGTCTGTCTAGTCTTGTCTGTCTAGTCTTGTCTGTCTAGTCTTGTCTGTCTAGTCTTGTCTGTCTAGTCTTGTCTGTCTAGTCTTGTCTGTCTAGTCTTGTCTGTCTAGTCTTGTCTGTCTAGTCTTGTCTGTCTAGTCTTGTCTGTCTAGTCTTGTCTGTCTAGTCTTGTCTGTCTAGTCTTGTCTGTCTAGTCTTGTCTGTCTAGTCTTGTCTGTCTAGTCTTGTCCGTCTAATCTTCTCTATCTAGTCTTGTCTGCCTAGTCTTGTCTGTCTAGTCTTGTCTCTCTAATCTTGTCTGTCTAGTCTTGTCTGTCTAGTCTTGTCTGTCTAGTCTTGTCTGTCTAGTCTTGTCTGTCTAGTCTTGTCTGTCTAGTCTTGTCTGTCTAGTCTTGTCTGTCTAGTCTTGTCTGTCTAGTCTTGTCTGTCTAGTCTTGTCTGTCTAGTCTTGTCTGTCTAGTCTTGTCTGTCTAGTCTTGTCTGTCTAGTCTTGTCTGTCTAGTCTTGTCTGTCTAGTCTTGTCTGTCTAGTCTTGTCTGTCTAGTCTTGTCTGTCTAGTCTTGTCTGTCTAGTCTTGTCTGTCTAGTCTTGTCTGTCTAGTCTTGTCTGTCTAGTCTTGTCTGTCTAGTCTTGTCTGTCTAGTCTTGTCTGTCTAGTCTTGTCTGTCTAGTCTTGTCTGTCTAGTCTTGTCTGTCTAGTCTTGTCTGTCTAGTCTTGTCTGTCTAGTCTTGTCTGTCTAGTCTTGTCTGTCTAGTCTTGTCTGTCTAGTCTTGTCTGTCTAGTCTTGTCTGTCTAGTCTTGTCTGTCTAGTCTTGTCTGTCTAGTCTTGTCTGTCTAGTCTTGTCTGTCTAGTCTTGTCTGTCTAGTCTTGTCTGTCTAGTCTTGTCTGTCTAGTCTTGTCTGTCTAGTCTTGTCTGTCTAGTCTTGTCTGTCTAGTCTTGTCTGTCTAGTCTTGTCTGTCTAGTCTTGTCTGTCTAGTCTTGTCTGTCTAGTCTTGTCTGTCTAGTCTTGTCTGTCTAGTCTTGTCTGTCTAGTCTTGTCTGTCTAGTCTTGTCTGTCTAGTCTTGTCTGTCTAGTCTTGTCTGTCTAGTCTTGTCTGTCTAGTCTTGTCTGTCTAGTCTTGTCTGTCTAGTCTTGTCTGTCTAGTCTTGTCTGTCTAGTCTTGTCTGTCTAGTCTTGTCTGTCTAGTCTTGTCTGTCTAGTCTTGTCTGTCTAGTCTTGTCTGTCTAGTCTTGTCTGTCTAGTCTTGTCTGTCTAGTCTTGTCTGTCTAGTCTTGTCTGTCTAGTCTTGTCTGTCTAGTCTTGTCTGTCTAGTCTTGTCTGTCTAGTCTTGTCTGTCTAGTCTTGTCTGTCTAGTCTTGTCTGTCTAGTCTTGTCTGTCTAGTCTTGTCTGTCTAGTCTTGTCTGTCTAGTCTTGTCTGTCTAGTCTTGTCTGTCTAGTCTTGTCTGTCTAGTCTTGTCTGTCTAGTCTTGTCTGTCTAGTCTTGTCTGTCTAGTCTTGTCTGTCTAGTCTTGTCTGTCTAGTCTTGTCTGTCTAGTCTTGTCTGTCTAGTCTTGTCTGTCTAGTCTTGTCTGTCTAGTCTTGTCTGTCTAGTCTTGTCTGTCTAGTCTTGTCTGTCTAGTCTTGTCTGTCTAGTCTTGTCTGTCTAGTCTTGTCTGTCTAGTCTTGTCTGTCTAGTCTTGTCTGTCTAGTCTTGTCTGTCTAGTCTTGTCTGTCTAGTCTTGTCTGTCTAGTCTTGTCTGTCTAGTCTTGTCTGTCTAGTCTTGTCTGTCTAGTCTTGTCTGTCTAGTCTTGTCTGTCTAGTCTTGTCTGTCTAGTCTTGTCTGTCTAGTCTTGTCTGTCTAGTCTTGTCTGTCTAGTCTTGTCTGTCTAGTCTTGTCTGTCTAGTCTTGTCTGTCTAGTCTTGTCTGTCTAGTCTTGTCTGTCTAGTCTTGTCTGTCTAGTCTTGTCTGTCTAGTCTTGTCTGTCTAGTCTTGTCTGTCTAGTCTTGTCTGTCTAGTCTTGTCTGTCTAGTCTTGTCTGTCTAGTCTTGTCTGTCTAGTCTTGTCTGTCTAGTCTTGTCTGTCTAGTCTTGTCTGTCTAGTCTTGTCTGTCTAGTCTTGTCTGTCTAGTCTTGTCTGTCTAGTCTTGTCTGTCTAGTCTTGTCTGTCTAGTCTTGTCTGTCTAGTCTTGTCTGTCTAGTCTTGTCTGTCTAGTCTTGTCTGTCTAGTCTTGTCTGTCTAGTCTTGTCTGTCTAGTCTTGTCTGTCTAGTCTTGTCTGTCTAGTCTTGTCTGTCTAGTCTTGTCTGTCTAGTCTTGTCTGTCTAGTCTTGTCCGTCTAGTCTTGTCCGTCTAATCTTCTTTGTCTAGTCTTGTCTGTCTAGTCTTGTCTGTCTAGTCTTGTCTGTCTAGTCTTGTCTGTCTAATCTTGTCTGTCTAGTCTTGTCTGTCTAGTCTTGTCTGTCTAGTCTTGTCTGTCTAGTCTTGTCTGTCTAGTCTTGTCTGTCTAGTCTTTTCTGTCTAGTCTTGTCTGTCTAGTCTTGTCTGTCTAGTCTTGTCTGTCTAGTCTTGTCTGTCTAGTCTTGTCTGTCTAGTCTTGTCTGTCTAGTCTTGTCTGTCTAGTCTCGTCTGTCTAGTCTGGTCTGTCTAGTCTTCTCTGTCTAGTCTTGTCTGTCTAGTCTTGTCTGTCTAGTCTTGTCTGTCTAGTCTTGTCTGTCTAGTCTTGTCTGTCTAGTCTTGTCTGTCTAGTCTTGTCTGTCTAGTCTTGTCTGTCTAGTCTTGTCTGTCTAGTCTTGTCTGTCTAGTCTTGTCTGTCTAGTCTTGTCTGTCTAGTCTTGTCTGTCTAGTCTTGTCTGTCTAGTCTTGTCTGTCTAGTCTTGTCTGTCTAGTCTTGTCTGTCTAGTCTTGTCTGTCTAGTCTTGTCTGTCTAGTCTTGTCTGTCTAGTCTTGTCTGTCTAGTCTTGTCTGTCTAGTCTTGTCTGTCTAGTCTTGTCTGTCTAGTCTTGTCTGTCTAGTCTTGTCTGTCTAGTCTTGTCTGTCTAGTCTTGTCTATCTAGTCTTGTCTGTCTAGTCTTGTCTGTCTAGTCTTGTCTGTCTAGTCTTGTCTGTCTAGTCTTGTCTGTCTTTTTTTTTTTTTTTTTTTTGGGGACGTAGTGGCAGCACGCTACCAACAAGTGGCCCCCCTGGAACTGCAGATCGCCACCCTGGGACCGCTTTCGCATTACTTCGGGGTGGTGTCCGTATCTAGCCGTTTCCTTACGTCCCCCGTACTCTCGCGAGATTAGGGGTTCAGGGGCTCGTCTTCCTGTGTTTCATTTAATTTCTCCGCTTCTCTTTTCTTTTCCATAATACCTCGTATGTAAGTTTTCACCTGAGACCAATTTTGCTCGCTTTGCAGCATTGCAGGCACCAGTCCTTCTACATCCAGTCTAACTCCTAATGACTCTTCAAGCTGGATTTTTTCATTCTCGTTGTTTGGGCATTCAAAAATTGTATGATATGCGTCATCATGCCTGTGACCACACAGCAAGCAGTTCGCTTTCTCCCTTTTCTTGAACCTCTCTAGGTATGCCATGAAACCACCGTGTCCGGAAAAGGCTTGTGTAAGATCATAGCACATTTGACCATGTGCTCTTTCACACCACTCTCTCACGTTTGGTATCAATCTGTGTGTCCAACGCCCCACTGTGTCCGATTCCCATCTTGCCTGCCATCTGTCCATTAGTTTTTCCCGTGCTGCGGTTTTTGCTATCAGCTTTCTTGTTTTGCTTTTGTCCATTCTACACTCCCTATATATTTCTTCTCTCTCCCGGACCAAGAGGTCAATCGGCGGAATGCTAGCTAATACCAGGGCAGCTCCAACAGAAATTGTTCTATATGCGCAGATGACGCGTATCGCACATATTCTTTGAACTGCAATCAATTTTTTTTTCATCGTCGTCCACTCCATAGCAGCAGCCCATATCTCCGCACCATATAGTAATTTTGAGTTTACGGTGCTGATAAGGAGCCTCCTTTTAGTCTCCTTGGGGCCACCGATGTTGGGCATCAATCGTGACATCGATGTAGCTGTTGTCAGAGCCTTTTCAGTGGCCTTGGCTATGTGTTCAGTATACCTTAATCGGTCGTCGATTTGCACTCCCAGGTACCTTACTGATCTACTCCATGCAATTTTGTTTCCGTGTATTTCCAGATTTGGTGGTACGAATTTTCGCTTCCTTGTAATGAGCACCGCTTCGGTCTTGTTTATCGCTAATTCCAATCCGTTGTTCTTAAACCACCTGCTTGCCCTTCTCAAAGTCTCGTTCAACATTAGTTCAAGTGTGTTTGTCTTCCTTGCAGTTACTACCACAGCCGCATCATCCGCAAAACCCACAATACTTGAAGCCTCCGGTAGTTCTAGATTGAGTAGTCCATCGTACATGATATTCCATAGAAATGGTCCCAAGACGGATCCCTGTGGAACACCCGCCGTTACTTCATAAAATTTAGGTCCTTTTTCGGTGTTGTATATTAGGATTCTATCAGACAAATAGCTTTTGATTATATCTAGCAAATATTCCGGTGTTTCCTTTTTTTCCAACGCTTCGATTATTTTGTCCCACCTTGCTGTATTGAAAGCGTTTTTTATGTCAAGGGTGACCACTGCGCAGAATCCTTTTTTTTCCAGGGACCACTGTTGATTTCTTTTGCGGCCTTGACAACAGTAGATATTGCGTCGATTGTCGATAGCCCCTTTCGGAAGCCATACTGTCTCGGAGACAGCGTTTGGTTTATGTTCGATTCGAGTCTTATCTTCAATAGTCTTTCGTAAAGTTTTCCTGCTGTATCCAGGAGACTAATTGGTCTATATGATGACGGCTCGTCCAGGGGTTTATTTCCCTTTCTAAGAAGTACCAAACGCTGTCTCTTCCACCGCCTCGGAAAGGATCCTGCACGAAGACAACAATTAAACGTTTCTAACAGTAGTTCTGGCCACACTTTCACTACCGCCAGTAATACCTCATTAGGAATATTATCGAGACCAGGCGATTTTCCTATTTTCAACCATTTTGATGCTTCCTTCAATTCCTCGATTTTGAAGTCCTCTTCCGGACCTGTGGTGAGATATGGTGGTCGTGGCCGGTCTGGTCGCTTTTCATGTTTTGGGAAGAGTGTCTGTATTATTCGTTCTATGCGTTTTGGGCATAATATACCTGGGATCTGTGGCCTAGCTGAAATTTTTTTAGTCACTATCTTGAAAGGCAGTCCCCAGGGATCGTCGTCTATTTCCCTAATAAGTTCTAGCCAACACTCTTTCTTGCTCCGTTTGATTGCGTTTCTTAGCTGCTTCTTGGATTCCTTATATGTGTTAACCGCTGATTGATTTTCGATTTTTCCTCTAGTTCGCTGTTCCCTCCTACGGTCTCTTAGACACTTCTTTCTCAGATTTGCAATCTCCTGCGTCCACCAATATACTGGGTTACGTCCTCTTTTAGAATTTCTGCACCTGGGCATGGCCGCATCACAGGCTGATGTGACGGATTTCGTCATATATTCGACCAAATCTTCTTCGTCTTGGGTCCTAACGATTTGTTGCAGTTCGTTTTTCTCTTTTTCTTTTTCAAGGAATGCGTGAAGCCGTTCTGAGTCAAGTTTCTTCAACTGCCATCCTTGGTATGACGCTTCCCGGTGTTGTTTTATTTGCGAATATGTTGTTTCTCTTGTTCTAATAGTGAACTCTATGTACTGATGGTCGCTGAGTGTTAATTCTTCCAGTGTTCTCCAGTTCAAGACTCTGGCGGCAACCCCACAGGTGGAGAATGTTATGTCTATTACCGAACCTGTATCACCTCGGCGGAAAGTGAAGGCTTTTCCTTCATTTAGGATTGTCAGGTCTAATCCCCCGATCATTTCGGCAAGTGTCTCTCCTCTTCTGTCCAATCTGCGAGATCCCCATTCTGGCGATTTACAATTGAAATCTCCAGCTATGAGTAGTTCGCATCTTGCCCCATGAAGACTACTTTCAAGTTTGTCTAATTGAATGACAAATTCCTCGTACTGGGTATTTGGAGAGAAGTAACAACTGTAAATACGAATACCTCCAATATCTACCCAAACGTAGTTTTCTGCCTGTTCATATGCCTCTCTTACTTGCAGGTTCGAATTGAGAACTGCGATTGACGCTTTGCCGTTCAGATCCTGGAACCATGATCCGAACCCAAATTCTGGCTTGTGATACTGCTCACTAATAAGCAACACATCTGCCTTTCTCTCCATGGCTGTTTGTATGAGAATATCTTGCGCTTCTCTGCCCCTACCTAAATTAATTTGTAAGCACCTCATAATTTTTGGCTTTCCTCAGTTCCTTTTGGAACGCCTCACAGTTCCTGCTACCCAGGATATGCTGAGTAGACTGGCCAGTTCTATTGCAGACCACACAGAACGCTTCGCCTTTGCAACTCCTTGCAAAATGTCCCTCCTTTCCGCATATGCGGCAACATTTTGAATTGTCTGGTCCCTTACAATCGCTTGCTATGTGTCCGAAACCTAAGCATCTATAGCATTTAGGTATTTCAAAATTTTGTCTTACACGGCACCGAACCCAGCCAATTTTAATCCTTCCCTCCTTTAATACTGCAGCTGCGGCCCTTGGAGACATCGTTAATATGGCTGTTTGTGTTTCACCGTATCCTTTTCGAAGGCTCCTCACTATAACAGACTCTGGATCTGTTTCGCCTACGACGGCTTTAATCGAAGTAATCACATCATCCGCTTCTGTGGTACAATCTAAGTCCCTCAAAACTAGGGTAGTGCTCCTCTCCATTTTACGAACTACTGCTTCTTCTCCGAAGGTCGTGGCCAATGTACCTCTCAATTTCTCTGCTCCATCGCTTCCTCCTTTAATTTCAATTAGGAGATCACCCGCGCGTGTCTGTCTTATTCCCGAAACTACCACACCTAGTTCATCTGGATTCACCGAACTTTTCATACTCTTAACAGCATCAATGTAGGACAGCGTCTTCGTGCGTACCGCAACCGCGTCAGTGCGTATTCGCCTTTTTTGTTTAGATTTTTGATTTTCCAGTACGCTGTTCTTTTTTTCCGCTACCCGCTCCTTTCTAGTTCTTACTTTAACCCAATCCTTCTTCATTTTCCCTTCTGTTTCTTCATCATCCGTCTCTTCATCCGTTCCAGTTCTGCTGATGCCCTTTGTGTCCTCTATTGAGAGTTGACTTTCCACAAGCAAAACACTGCTCGGATTTTTTCCAATTTTATCTTCACGAGGGTTAGTTTCTCGTGATGATGATGGGGAGCTTGAGAAAACTTCCTTTTCAGCAAGAACCATCTCTTCTTTGCGATTTGAAGCCCTTGACTCCAAACTTCTTTTTTCCTCTTTTCTTGCTCTATTCAATGCGAGTTCCTCCCTGTATTCAAGTCTTGTCTGTCTAGTCTTGTCTGTCTAGTCTTGTCTGTCTAGTCTTGTCTGTCTAGTCTTGTCTCTCTAGTCTTGTCTGTCTAGTCTTGTCTGTCTAGTCTTGTCTGTCTAGTCTTGTCTGTCTAGTCTTGTCTGTCTAGTCTTGTCTGTCTAGTCTTGTCTGTCTAGTCTTGTCTGTCTAGTCTTGTCTGTCTAGTCTTGTCTGTCTAGTCTTGTCTGTCTAGTCTTGTCTGTCTAGTCTTGTCTGTCTAGTCTTGTCTGTCTAGTCTTGTCTGTCTAGTCTTGTCTGTCTAGTCTTGTCTGTCTAGTCTTGTCTGTCTAGTCTTGTCTGTCTAGTCTTGTCTGTCTAGTCTTGTCTGTCTAGTCTTGTCTGTCTAGTCTTGTCTGTCTAGTCTTGTCTGTCTAGTCTTGTCTGTCTAGTCTTGTCTGTCTAGTCTTGTCTGTCTAGTCTTGTCTGTCTAGTCTTGTCTGTCTAGTCTTGTCTGCCTAGTCTTGTCTGTCTAGTCTTGTCTGTCTAGTCTTGTCTGTCTAGTCTTGTCTGTCCAGTCTTGTCTGTCTAGTCTTGTCTGTCTAGTCTTGTCTGTCTAGTCTTGTCTGTCTAGTCTTGTCTGTCTAGTCTTGTCTGTCTAGTCTTGTCTGTCTAGTCTTGTCTGTCTAGTCTTGTCTGTCTAGTCTTGTCTGTCTAGTTTTGTCTGTCTAGTCTTGTCTGTCTAGTCTTGTCTGTCTAGTCTTGTATGTCTAGTCTTGTCTGTCTAGTCTTGTCTGTCTAGTCTTGTCTGTCTAGTCTTGTCTGTCTAGTCTTGTCTGTCTAGTCTTGTCTGTCTAGTCTTGTCTGTCCAGTCTTGTCTGTCTAGTCTTGTCTGTCTAGTCTTGTCTGTCTAGTTTTGTCTGTCTAGTCTTGTCTGTCTAGTCTTGTCTGTCTAGTTTTGTCTGTCTAGTCTTGTCTGTCTAGTCTTCTCTGTCTAATCTTCTCTATCTAGTCTTGTCTGTCTAGTCTTGTCTGTCTAGTCTTGTCTGTCTAGTCTTGTCTGTCTAGTTTTGTCTGTCTAGTCTTGTCTGTCTAGTCTTGTCTGTCTAATCTTCTCTATCTAGTCTTGTCTGTCTAGTCTTGTCTGTCTAGTCTTGTCTGTCTAGTCTTGTCTGTCTAGTCTTGTCTGTCTAGTTTTGTCTGTCTAGTCTTGTCTGTCTAGTCTTGTCTGTCTAATCTTCTCTATCTAGTCTTGTCTGTCTAGTCTTGTCTGTCTAGTCTTGTCTGTCTAGTCTTGTCTGTCTAGTCTTGTCTGTTTAGTTTTGTCTGTCTAGTCTTGTCTGTCTAGTCTTGTCTGTCTAGTCTTGTCTGTCTAGTCTTGTCTGTCTAGTCTTGTCTGTCTAGTCTTGTCTGTCTAGTCTTGTCTGTCTAGTCTTGTCCGTCTAATCTTCTCTATCTAGTCTTGTCTGTCTAGTCTTGTCTGTCTAGTCTTGTCTGTCTAGTCTTGTCTGTCTAGTTTTGTCTGTCTAGTCTTGTCTGTCTAGTCTTGTCTGTCTAGTCTTGTCTGTCTAGTCTTGTCTGTCTAGTCTTGTCTGTCTAGTCTTGTCTGTCTAGTCTGTCTAGTCTTGTCTGTCTAGTCTTATCTGCCTAGTCTTGTTTGTCTAGTCTTATCTGCCTAGTCTTCTTTGTCTTGTCTTGACTCCCTAGACTTGCCTGTCTAATCTGTCTAGTCGCGTCTGTTCAGTCTTGTATGTCTAGTCTTGTCTTTGTAGTCTCGTTGAGTGTCGTCTGTCAAGTGTCGCCTGTCGATCCTCGCCTGTCGACTCTTGTCTCTGGAGTCTCGTCTGTCCAGTCTTGTTTGTCCAGTCCCATCTATCCAAACTCATATGTCTGTCCAGTCTCGTCTATCCAGTCTTCTCTGTCTATTCAACTCTTGTGTTTTTTTTTAGTCTTGTTTAATCGATTTACAATTAAAAATTAATCAAACTTGAATAATTAGGTATATGACAGCAATAAATATTATTAATTTCCCTTTTATTACTGTTGCAACTAAATTTTAGAACTGATCGACTATATATAAGAAAAATAGTTGCAGGTTGCATAATACGTTTACGAGCCTCGATTAGACGCAATTGCAGGCAGTCCGACCAGATTACAAATTACATAATTAGTTTACATAATATTGGATCTTAAATGTAATTTATGACTCGGTCATGTCAGTAATAACAAAAAAAATTTAATTATTTTTTGAACTAAATCCACAGAATGAACCAAAACGTATAATCAAAAGAAAATCAAATTTTACTGGAATTTCAAAGAAAATAGGCAGAAGGACCTTGTGGTCGGTAGCCCTTCGTGCATCATATAAATATATTTTTTCTTCAAGCAAAATTAAACTTTAATATTTTTCCCTTCTTGGTTAAATAAGTCTGTAATATATTTTATCTACGGCCACTATTTTAAATGCCCATTATTGTACAGTTCGTGGACTATGAAAATAAATCATAATACACACGTAAGTAACAGTCCGCGATTAATGATAAGTTATGATTGATAACACACACGTGCGTTTGGTTTACGATTCGTTGATTGGTGGAGAGCTGCTACTACGTGCTCATACGTTCAGCGCCCCCCGTGCCACAATTCAAACTAACGGAAATTGACATTTCGTACATTGGGTTGCCTATATTTATGAGCACTATTATTCCAGTTTAACCCAAATAAGTACTAAATAATAAGATATGTAACCATAAAGAATGTATTTCTTTTCTTTCAAGTTAAATAATGTCGAGTAACAGTTATATATGAAAATATAACTGTTTAACTATTATAATGTTAATTATTAATGTTTACTATTATAATGTTAAATAATGTACGTGATAAGAAATAAATTTGTTACTTCAAATATATTTTTGTTATTAAAGAGAAACAAATTAGTGTGGTCGTAGATAAAGTATTGTACATAACTCGAGTTGTAAGGCAATAATGTACTCGCGGAATTACGCACGTTCCAGTCGTACGTAATATACTTCTTACAACTCTCGTTACGTAATATACTATATATACTATAAACAAATGCGTTCGAACTAAAAATCTCGGAATCAATTTACAACTGGTTGTAGTAGGTTCAACAAATATTTGTTAGCCTTGCCCAATCTGAGAACAAGCACAAAGAAAAATGCTAGCTTAGTCTAGTTCCTCTTATCTAGCTTCGACTAGTTTCTTTAATACAGCTTAGTCTAGCCTTATGTGGTTACTCATATATTTTACTCTTTTATGTTTAAACTACTTTGTCTAGTCTGTTTGTCTTGTTTTGTCCCTCAAGTCTTGTTTTTGTTGAATAAAAACGTGTAGTTTAACACGTATTTTAACAGTTAACTATTATCATTAAACAAATAAATAGTTCTAAAATTATTCCACATTCTAAAAATAGATGGAAAGAGTTTTATTGTACTGAATAATTGGTCTTATCGCGGCTCTAATTTCACTATCGCAAATCTAGTTTACTAATGGATAGTCGTGATTAAAAACTGAATATTGGAATGAAATCTGAATTGTACGGTTGTCGTCAATCTGGCCTAATTAAGCCACTGTGGTAATACTGTCCGGTTGGATTGTGATCGAAGATGTAATCCTGATCAGCATTACTAATTTTATTTATGCAGGAAAATGAGTCGCTGCAACTTGCGTTATATTCTTATATTTTTTGGTTCACTTATATGAAATCTGTTATCTCTATTATCTGTAATCTGAAAACCATATTTAAATAATATTGTACTTCTTGAAAATAGCGTGCGTAAAATATTCAAACAATTTACTTCGGACTTTATTATTCGTCCAACAGTCTGTTACGACAGTACTGTAATATGGCTTGTTCCAACAGCAGTCAAAACGGCCAGTAACCTGTCGAACGCATGCGTAATACTGCAACCTGTAATGATTTTAAATCATGCGCATATGATTTGCTGATCGTTTTGACTGCTATTGAAACAAACCTATAGTTGGTGATGGGTAAGATCAATCTTTTAGATGAGCGAATCTTTAACCCTTTGGATACGTATTTATTTAGAGAATGTAGGAATGAGAATGCAACATGTGAAACATATGCATGACGAGCCTCTGTCGTCAAATGTACCCAAGGGGTTGAAGAACATAATTATTAAAAATTATTAGGTTATTTATTAGGTTATTTGTTAGGATATTATTGATTATTACTTGATTTATTAAAAATATCGTGCTTAATATAAAGGGTGTCGATCTCCCTTTATTTATAATTCGAAATTGAAGTTCTTGTTCTTCAATTTCGAATTACGCGCCAATTCCGTGAGTCAATTATTGTGTCAGCCATATTTAGTATTTGTTTAAATAAAACATTTGTTTAAATAAAACATTTACAAAAATGTTGCGTTATAGCTTGGAAGAATGTTTGTTAATATTGAAAACCCATTACAAACATGTGCAAAATTTTATTATGACGATTCGCAAGTTGGGATGGAAACCCAGCAAGAAAGAGACCGCTGGGGCGGCCGAGAATGAGATGGGAGGACAATATTTTAAAAGATCTACAGACTATGCAGGTATATGACTGGAAGGAGGTCATGTTGGACCGGGACCGATGGAGGCAAATCGTTTACGCAGTCAAGACCCACCAAGGGTTGTAGTGCAACCCAGAAAAAGAAAAAGAAGATTCGCAAGTTATGTGATCATTTCGGCGTGCATAATCGATCGACGACGCCTTGTATTGAAAATTTGATCAAGAAATTTGAGCGGACGATTTAAAAAACGACGGAAAGATGAAGGAAGCATCGTCCGTAATCGGCCACAAAGATCGGCAGAAAACATCGCAGCTGTGAGTGTCAGTGTGGCAGAACGACCAAACACCTTCATTCGACATCGTTGCCAGGAATTAAACGTCCACAATGCACGCTTCATCGAATTTGAGAAAATATTTATACCTTCATGCTTATAAGATCCAGCTGACTCAACACATGCAGCCTAGCGATCATAGACTGGAGCGCTAGAATGGATCTTGGAACAACTTCAAACTGACCAATGAATGTTGAACGACTGAGAAATCAATGATGAATTCCACAACAAAATAATCTTTAGTGACGAGGCTCACTTCCATTTCAACAGCTTCGTTAACAAGCAGAATTGTCGGATCTGGGGAGATGAAAATCCACATGTCTTTCAGGAACTTCTATTATATCTTCAAAGGCAAGTTTGGTGTGCCATGTGGGCAGGAGGGATAATCGGACCGTACTTTTTTTAAAATAATGAAGGAGCCACCGTAACTGTTGACGGTAATCGTTACCGGGCCATGTTGACAGATTTTTCATGCAAGAATTGGACGGAATGGACATACATGAGATGCGAATTTCAACAAGATGGCGCAGGATGGCAAAGTTTCCAGGTTATATCGTTTCTCATTTTGGAGACCAAAACTGGCCGTCAAGAAGTTTAATTTGTCTGGATTATTTTCTCTGGTTTTTTTTTTGAGAACCTATCGAAAGCTAAACACAGAGTTAAGAAAAGAAACTGATGAAGCTAGGAAAAAGTGGCCGGAAAACCTTTGTAATGAAATGGAGGAACTGGAAAGATTAGGCAGGCATGGCATTGTTTAAAACAAAATAAAAGAGATTACTTGGAATAGAACAACAAGAGCAATTTGTAGTAATGAAGTTGAAGACAAGAACGGAAAAGTGCTGGAAGAAATCCTTAATAGATGGGAAGAATACAGAAAGACCTGTATGAAAAGGATGAAAAGCCAAGGGTACTGGAATTGGAAAGAGAAGACTCGGTTTGTTCAGACAATATGGGATCCGGAATTATGATCGCAGAAATCGAAAGATCAATGAAGGACATGAAAGCAAGCAAAGCTGCTGGGGTGGATGGAATTCCAGTAGAGATATTGAGGTGTCTCCAGGAATGAGGAAGGAGTGAATTAACATCTTTATGGAATGATATATATGAATCAGGAGTATGGCCATATGATGATACCTCTGGCTAAAAAGATAGGCACAAAGAAGTGCGGTGAACGAAGAGCACAGAACCATCAGTTTAGTAGGACATGCAGAGAAAATATTATTGCGAGTGTTAAATCAAAGGCTCGAGAGGATAATTGAGAGAAGCAGTTCGGATTTCGAAGAGGAATGGGAAGAATTGTACCATTGTACTTCTAGGGGTGGTATGTTGTTACCATCTCCTGGGAAGTATGCTGATGCGATCACTACCTCGCGGTGGAGGCCCTCGGTCTTGATGAGGACCTGAATTGGAACTAGATCCTGCGTTAGGAACTGTGAAAGACATACATAATTTATGCCCTTCCTTACCATAATGCAAATTCTGGGAGAGACCTTCCGGTTGTCCCACACCAACTTACATTCCCTGTTGCTGAGGCTCTGATCTTTCCTCCATAAGCCCAGGGTTCTTGTAGCAGCGCTAGCCCTAAATGTTGTTGTGCGAACATCCTAGCCATCACAGCCGAAGTTGCTTTGGCTTAAGCTATTTTTCTGCGTTTGGTGGTCATTTTTGTTTTGTGACAGGAGGCGACAAGTCTTCTTCTGTCTCGCCAAGAATGACGTCTTCCTCTACCTCAGTAAACATGGCAGGAGTGCTCATGTCTACGAGTGTTAGGTCTATCTGAGCTGACTTCCTAGTTCTCGGCCATTGTGGCTTCAACAGAGGGAGTGGCCGCTGTTGCTGTCTCGGCCGCTATTGCGGGCGTAACTTCCGAGGGAGAGACCGATGCAACTGCCGCTACTACCTCTGTATCATCTTTGGGATCGTGGAGCTCACGCTCCATATGGTCCACTAGTTCTGTGGCGGTGAGATTCCGCAGTCTAAGGTTCATTATCGTGTTTCTTCGCATAGGAATTCCACGAATGGCAAGGGAACTAAAGGTTCAAGCCTTGACATGGTATGGCTCGATACTCCCTGAGGTCGCCAGGTATCAGAGAGGCTCCTTTAGCGATGGCCGGTTGCATGACACCTTGGTTTAAGGGTTTCTAAGTTCTTGGTTGTTCGCTTTCCGCTGACCGCTCCGACCGGAGTTGAACTCCAGTCGGTAACGTCCAAAGGTTTGTTACGAAACTAAGCCCTCACACCGCGACAAGGTGACTTCCAGAGTGAGGGTGTAGGCAACGATATATTTTACAAAATGTTTAAACCTAAGATTTTTTATGGACATAGTACAAAGAAAACATTCAACAATAATTATAATATTTATTATCTCTCTCTCTCTCTGTAGCTCTTACAACCCATGGTGGGTCTTGACTGACTCAACAACTATCCTCCATTGAACTCTGTCCATCATTAGCTCCTCCGCTTCCATGATATTCAGGGATCTAAGATCTAATGCTATGTTATCTCTCCACCGTAGTCGCGGTCTTCCTAGTAGTCTTCTACCGGTCGGGGCCTGTTCCCATACCAATCTAACAACTCTGTCTCTTTACATGGCCGCTCCATTTCAGTCTTTCCGCTTTTATCGTTCTTACAATGTCTGGTTGGTCTTATAGTTCTTCTATTTCCCTGTTTTTTCTTCTGCGGTACTGTTGTATAGTTTCGTCCTTTATAGGCCCGTATATAGACCGTAGTATTTTTCTCTCTGCAACTCCCAGTCTGTTTTCGTTCTTTTTTGTCATTGTCCAGGTTTCGCAGGTGCAAGTCATAATCGGTCTTATAATGGAGTGGTATATTCTTATTTTTGTCGTCCAAGATACATTTTTTGATTTAATTATTCTCTGCAACGCAAAACAACATCGATTGGCACTTTGTATTCTGTTGTTAATTTCTTTGGTCATATCATTGTCCGACGTGATAGTAGCACCTAGATATTTAAATTCCTGGACTCTTTCGAAGTTGTATTGGTCTATCGTCACATTTTGTCCTATCCTATCCCTACGTTTAGTCCTTGATGTGCTCATGTACTTGGTTTTACTCTCGTTTATTTTTAGGCCCATATTTTCCGCTGCAGATTCTATTTTTTGAAACTCTTCTTTAACGTTCCTGGTTGTGTTTCCAATGATGTCTATGCCATCCGCAAAGGCCAATATAAAACGCGGGACCCAATTTCTAAATAGCAGTGTCTCCGTTTTTGCCTCCTTCACTACCTTCTCCAGAGCTATATTAAAGTGGGGAGATGGCGTCTCCCTGTTTCAGGCCATTATTTATCGTAAAAAAAGTTGACAGCTTTCCCCCGATCCGTATTGCACTTTTGGAACCTTCCATGCTGATCTTTGTTGACCTGATAAGTTTACTCGGAATTTCCAGTTCCACTATAGCATTCCACAGCTCTACCCTCAAGACGTTGTCGTACGCTTGTTTGAAGTCGATGAAGAGTTGATGTATGACTTTATCGTACTCCCAGCACCTCTCCATCAGTTGACGTATTGTGAAGATCTGGTCTACTATTGATCTTCTTTCTTGAACCCACATTGGTAGTCGCCTAGCTGGTGTTCAACATAGGGTGTTAGTCTTTCGAGTAGTACCAGGGACCAGACCTTATATCCCGTATTTATCAATGATATCCCCCGATAGTTGGAGCATTGTAGTTTGTCGCCCTTTTTGTGTAGGGGCACGATGACACTCTCTTTCCAGCTACTTGGTACTTTCTCTTGCTTCCAAATCTGGAGTATGAGGGTGTGGAAGTATTTGATAAGAGTTTCTCCTCCATATTTGAGACACTGCCGGTATTGTGTCTTTACCCGGCGCTTTGTTATTCTTTATTCTCATGCCTTCGTTCCTGTTACCTCTTCAAGGGTTAGCTCCTCGACCAGTGGATATGCGGTGTAGTATGTGACCGTATCTCTTCCTTGGTCCTGCTGCCCGTTCAGTAATTGGTCGAAGTAGCTTTTCCACGTCTCCAACACCTTTTTATCTGTCACTAGTCCTCCGTTATCTGTTTTAAAAAACATGCCAGTCCTCGGTCTGAAGCCTCCTTTAATGTTTCTCACTTCTTGAAAAAAAATCCTTGTTTGGTTATTTGTTCGACTTGTTTCCAGTTCTTCTAGCATTGCGCTCTTTTTTGACTCTAAATGTTCTCCGTGCTGCTGTTCTTGTTTCTCTGTATGTATCCCTAATGTGTTCATTTTGGTCTTGCAGCGCCTCCATTCTGGCTATGTTTCTGGCGCTTATTTTCTCTTCACACGCCTTGCCGTACCACGATTTCCTTCCTGTGGCCTTTATTTTCCACACTATCGTTTGTGTACTTGCGATTATTGACCTCTCTATGTTCGTCCATATTTTCGCAACATCCTCTTGTCTGGATGTTGCATCCAGTTGTTCTGTTAGACTCCTCTGTGTTGTCGTCTTTAAATGTTTCAGTATTCCGTGTAGGGGGCTTGACTGTGTTTTGGTACTTTTGGCTAGATACTTGCTCGCACCTTAGCTCTAACAAAAAAATGATCACTATCAGCATCCACGCCTCTAAGGCTTCTTACGTCGGTTACATTGCTGCTATATCTTGCATTAACTAATATATGGCCGATTTGGTTCCTTGTTACTCCATCGTTGGATATCCAGGACTGCTTATGGATATTCTTAAGTTCGAAAATTGTTGATTTTATCAATAGATTGTTGGATGCTCCATTAGTCGGGTTCCGTTATAGTTACAGTATTAGTGCAGGCTATGTTTTCCAATTACTGGCCTAAAGGCCTCTACTCTTCCTACTTTAGCGTTGAAGTCTCCCAACGTTATTACCATGTCTTGTTTCGGTATTCCGTCTATAGCTCTTTCTAGTTTATCATAAAAGGATTCCTTACTTAGGTCGCTTTTTTCTTCAGTTGGGGCGTGTATGGATAACATCGAATAGTTATACCACTTACCTGCAAATCTGATTTGACAGATCCGTTCATTCACAGGTCTAAACTCGATAACAGATCATATCAGTTCCTCTCGCACGACAAAACCAATTCCAAATTTGTGGCGTTGGTTTCGACTTCGCTATAAAATACAGCAGATTTTCCAACCCTCTGGTGTCCTGAGTCCGTTCATCGGATCTTTTGTACTGCCGTTATATCCATCCAGATTTTCTCTAACTGTTCTATCGTCCTCTGTGCTGCTCCTAGCTTGTGTCAACTTAGTACATTCAGGGTTCCAATACTCATATCCTTCTTACATAGCCATGGCCGTCGTCTTGTGTTCGTCCTGTTCCGAGGCGAATCGTTGGTTTTCATAACAGTATCTCTTTTTATAAGATCGGGTTGTTAGCCCTATGCCTTTTTCCGGGATTGGGACCGGCAGTGATGTCTCAGAGCTACTCAGTTCACTCATCCCCATCACAGGCGAAGTATTTTGCTGTGGTTTGCATTATTATTATCTCATTTTGCCCTTTTTTTTTGAGAGGAGCAAAATTAAAACTCTGGCACATGCCAGAATTTCATGACCAACAAATATTCAATTATAATTGCAGCATGAAAATGTAACAAAAAGCTACCGACATTCAAAACTATATATTACTATCAATATTCCAGAGAGGAATTTTGTTTCATAAATTGCAAGAAACTTTTAATATTAACAACAATAAATTATGTTTGTTGTTGTGTCGGTCAAAAAATCAACGACAAAAAGGTACACAATATGAATTTGTGTACAACTAAGCGGCATTGTGCTAAAAAATAAACTTATCTATTACGCAAAAAGTTATGAGTCATTGAAATTGATAATGCTTTCACACGCCGGTGCATTCATGTAACTCGAGTCGAATTGTTCGTTACAGTTTCAAATTCGAAGATAAAAAGTAAAAACGACCATACAATTCCAGACTTTCGCTATTCACGGAACGAAAAATGAAGTAAAACGTTGAATAAATGTTTAATAAATAACGGCGGATTTATGGATTTCGTGTTCGTATCTCATTTTATTAAACGTAATAACGCTCGGATGTAAAACTTATATTTGTATGGGGAAATTGTAATTTATTTCGAATCGGACTTGAAGTAGGTTTATTGACATTGTATGAGTGTTGCGTTAGTCATACATGCGCTTCGTACACTTTATGGATTACGAAACTTCTCCGGAATAAAACATGTATTATGAATAAGAGATATGATTAATTTTATGTTCAACGACAAAAATAAACATGCTTTAATAAACAATTAACTTCAATATAAAACAAACTTTAAAAGCAAACGCCTTAGCATTTTTTTGTAAAAATAATTAACCGCCACTGTCCCACGAAGAATATTCTTCAACTGAACATGAAGGAAAATTTCGCTAAATGCACTACCCCAGGTGGTAGCCAATCCACCGTCACCTGTGGTGACGTTAGCGGACCTTCGGAGTCTGGGATGTCCGCACCAACATGCTTTAAGGATAAGTCAGAGCATCCTGAAATCACCGGACGTAAACTCAGACCAAGACGGCAAAGCTTCTTCGCAACTTTTAATGCTAACTCACTGCTAAAAGTGGGTAAAGTGAAACATTTTACTGATTCACTAACGTGTCGTGTTTTAACATAATACTGACAGATTTACGGACGAACATGCCTTCGAGTCCCAAAGCTACAGAATCCTCAAAGGAAAAGTGGGTCAGCTGGTAATGAAGAACGTACCCCACTTAGGTACAGGTTTTATAATCAGTCACAGGATACTGGATTCAGTCACCGACTTTACCTCCCCGAGTAGTCGTGTATCTATCCTCTCTCTCAAATGCGCAAACAAGGGCTACAGTATACTCAATGTACATGCCCCAATCAACCAGGACAACAGACACAATTCAGACAGAACTGAAAAATTCTGGGAAGACTTAGAAGATATTATCTCTAAAATTCCAGAGAGGCACACCGTCATACTGCTTGGTGACTTCAATGCTCAATCGGGAAGAGAAAAAAACAAATACAGAAACATAGTGGGTAATTATCCGGCGCATAAGCGAACCAACCGCAACGGAGGGAGAACGATTGGTGGATCTGTGTAGGACTTTTGGGTTGCTCATGAAATCTACAGCCTTCAAACACTTGCCAAGGAAGCAGAAGACTTGGATTTCATCTAATACCCACCTGGGTGAATTCCAGATAGATCATGTAGTCATTTCACGAAAATCTCAAAAGGAAATACAAAACGTGAAGGGGTACTAAGAAGCGCTAATCTGTACTCAGACCACTACCTCTCAAAGATCAAAATAAGACTCCAGCCTAGAAACACTAGATTACACAGAACCTCCAAAATGGTAAGATTTGACGTCGAGCGACTCAAGAATAGTCAAGAAGTAAGTCAGAGCCTGAACAACACAGACCTAAACAACTTGGAACAACTGAAGGAGGCTCTTGTCAAGGCAGCCAATGAACTCGCCCCTCTCGCTAGAAGAAGAAAGCATCCGTGGTGGACTGAAGACTGTGAAATGCAATAGCCCAAAGCCAGATAGCCTGGGTGAAGTGGAATTCTAAAAGGACCAAGGAAAATTGGCATACATTTTTGGAACATAGAAAGGTTACAGCCAAGATAATTCGAGGAACCAAACGAACCTTCACACAAAATCAACTAACCCAAATCGAAGAGAGCTTTGCTTAGAATAATTCTAGAGATTTATTTGGAAGCTTTAAGCAGCCACTCAGAAAATACGCTCCGAGAAGCCTCCACTTCAGAGACTCACAAGGCAAACTGGCTTATAACGACAAGGACAACTGCCACCTTTTGGCTCAGTACTTTAAAATTCACTCAATTGTGACCCACCCAGAGAAGAATTCGATTATAAACAAACCACATCAAACCCGAACTCGCTTCCCATGTAAAGCATATAAACCATGGACGTAGGAATATATATATATATATATATATATATATATATATATATATATATATATATATATATAATAGACTAGACAGACAAGATTTTTTTATCAAGTTCTAATCTTACAGTTAGCGAAGCTAGTTACGTAAGTAAAGTATTAATCCATATGCGTATCCATATCCGTAATATATCCAAACAAGACGTAAAGTGTGTAGCCTACAGTAACATATATAGCGAACAAAATATTACATGTAATTTTGGCTATGTGCACGACAGTACCGCTATCTAGTATGCGCAACTATTCGGGATTAATTGTAAGTCAAATAATGACATACAAATGTTTAATTGTTTTATAATAGATAATGTAATTAAAAGAAATTTAGACGTATTTTAGGAGGATTTCGTTAAAAGGCAATATATAGAAAATGGATGTTATTATAAAAACGGTTTTGAAAGTGTTAAACTCAAGCATCCAACACCAAAGTGTGATCAAATGCAATATAATAGTTAGCTTAACATCTAAGACATATTGAAGAGCTATGAAATAATGGCAATAATTATTTTGTACGAGCCCACATCATTCGTCAAACTTCAGTGACGTTAACACTCTATAAAATAAGTTTAAAGGTAACTCTCATAACATAACTATCATAACTTAAAGAAGCACTTTAATGAAGCACCAATTAACAATCCAATTTATTTATTGCGTTATTCATTAATTTATTTATTTACTTCAATGATTCTTTTTTGTCACTGGAGTACAATGAAGCTGTGTTTACAACGAAGTGCAAATAAGTTGCTGCTTTAATATGTCATATTTACAACAAAGTGAGTCTTTCAAAGCCAAGCAATGAACAATAACGGGGGAAAACACAAAATTCGTCAACATTGGAAAGTAAATAATCGGAAGGGAGGTACAGTATTGAGGACTGCATGTTGTCAACCAAGACAAATAACTCTTATCTTTAACCCTTTCGTCCCGATTGGTAAATAAAATTGATAAATAAAACTTAGTTTTTATACATCGTTCATCAGCAATCAACTGTCAAAATTCCAAAAAACAGAATGACTTGTCCAATATGTCGGACAATTGTGCATTACCAGTTCATTAAACCTCTGATTATGAATTTCCTATCAAAATTTTAGAAAACATTATGGTTGATCGAATATAGAAAATTCCAAATTGTATATTTGATATTGTATATGGAAAATAACTGGACAAGCTTGTGTGCTGCTTAAAATAATTGTGAATATCTGATTCTTTAATCAGAATCTTCGCTCCTATTAGACGATTCGATCACATTATTTGAATTACTAGTCCTCGATCGTCCTCCTCTATTGTAAAGAGACAACAATTTCAAACCTTCGGCAGAAAACTTTTACTACTTTCGGGGTATTTCCGGCCCATGCTCGACATATAAGGGTCGGATGTAACAAGAAGTCTTTTAAATACATTTTCTAATGTAGCTTTTCTACAATTTTTTTCTTTATATGTCTGTTACGTGTATAGGTAGTTACATATTTTTTATGTGTTTTTAAGGGCATCTATTGTCCTTTTGAATCTATCTAATGAATCCATTCACTTTGATTTCAATTTTGACAATATTTTTCTTACGTTATCTCTGTCGTCTTGATGTATTGTAAAAGTAGAGTTATACTTTTCAATATTCTAGAATTCAACTTCTAGAATGTGCAACATATCTGCCGGCTCAGTATGGTTTCAAGTTTCAAAAATTCACCTTGGGCCCAAAGTCACCTTTGGCCCATCCGTTCGTTTTCTGTTCTGTAATGCAATATAAAAAATCACAATAAATGTATTACGGCTTTTCTCACACGGTACCAAATTTGCATAGGCTCATTTCGGCATGCAACTCTTAAGAATTCTGATTTCATATTACGTACGCTATAAACGTGAAACTAGCCCGGCATGTATTGGGCGATTAACTATTTTTACAGTTTTGTGTCAGTAAATTATTTAAAGAAAGTTTTCTACTCGCAATTATCAATCAACCACTGAATGAGCATAAGCTATTATTTAATAATGTAAAAAATATACAAATATTCTACATATCTTTAGGATTACCCTGCATTGAGGAGATTTGATATTGCACACACAAACAAAAAATTAGGAGCACTTTGTGCGGAGAACATTCTTCGATGCGGATTCACGCGTCATATAAATGTCAAAAGTACGTAACTTCGGGAGCCTGCTCTGTAGCCGCCGGTTTTGGAACCAGACGCCTTATCTTTCGCTAAGACATGCCCAGAGACTTCATCTAGAAGATAATACAAGAAAACCACTGTCCCCACATGCCCACTTTTTCGACAATCCAGCCCACGGTGCGCCGAAAGAATTATTCGAATGGGCAACTGAGTCACTCCCTAACATTTCATTGAAATTTGAAGAGGATGAAGAATATAATGAAGAGGAACAAATATTAGAGGCAAGATTCAAAATGGCTCTAACGGTGAAAGGGACATTAACATTCCATTGCATGATACCGATTACAGAAAAAAAAATGCAGAAGCAAATAATTTTTCTTCGCAGGAACATTCAACGGATGTTAAAATTATGAAATAATTACTTTCTTTATAACATATCGTTGAAGATTAACCCTTTGCACTCGTATGTCGCACCGTATGCGACAATATACATTTTTCCGTTGCACTCGTATGTCGCACCGTATGCGACAATATACATTTTACCGTTGCACTCGTATGTCGCACTGTACGCGACTTTATAACTACCTGTGTATGTACATCTTTTGTATAATTTGTACAATTTAGACAGTAGTTGTGCCCAGTTTATGTATTTTTTACCGGTAGCGGTGTTATATTTGAAAATTCTGCTATATTCAAAATGCCTAAAATTTGGAAAACAGCGATGACGAGTTTTATATGGATTCAAATGACGACGAAGAATTAGGTAGTGCTGGAAATAGTGACAATGACCATGAAGAGGAACACGATTAAGAAAGCAGCTGTGAAAGCGAAGAGGTAATTGAAAGGATTGTATATTGTAGTTTTGGTGGTGACGACTTGTACTGCGACCTTCGTTGATCTATTGTACCCCACCCTCTTCTTCTAAACGTTATAAACTAAACTTACCCATTTAGAGCGCCTCTTCAACTCCTGATTTCTTGGAATTCCTAGGAATTTCAGGATCTGGGAATTGGAATGATGATGTCTTGCTTGGTCATCTAATTGTTTAATCGGGGTTTTTTCAATTAGATGACGAAGCAAGACATCATTATGTAGAAGAGGAGCCTCTCAAAAGCTTTCCAAACTAGACAAACCCGAGGACAGGTGAGGTTGGTGGACCCAAGGGACCTGAACCGACCCGGTACGGGGACTGGGAGCGTAAGGGCAGAGTCTCGTACTTTTGAACTCGAACAATTATGAGCCATGGGAGAATGTTACTCTTAATGATAATATACCAAACAGAGTTGATTTCACTTCCAGAGACACACCTGAAGGGCCAGAAATCCCAGATAATTGCAAAAAAAACTATAGATTTTTTTCTTTGCTTCACCAATAAACTTGTTGGAAAAAATAGAGGAAGAAACCAATTTATACGCAAGAAACGCGTCGAGTTGTCCTACATATGTGAACTACAACAGTTAGCAATCTTCCAGAATACTGGTCGCAAAATTTTAATGCGAAAATTTCATACTTTGGAGCGATCTTTAGAAGGGGACGCTTCATGCAAATATTTTGAATGCTCTATTTAAATCAAACTGATTTCAACGATCAGTCTTAGAGCAAGAACACAGAAAGTGAGTCACTATTTAGAATATTTACATAAACAATTCAGAGAACATTTTGTTCCATCGCGGGAAATTTCGCAAAATTTGTTTTCTGACCTATAATCCGAATAAACCCACCCAAGTGGGGAATTGGAGTATACGTACTGGCGGATGCTAATACAGGCTATGTATATTCAATTGTACCTTATTATGGAAGCTCAAAACGAACCTGATGGAACCTTACTATGGAATGTCAAAAGATTTGATCACGGCCTGATCTTCCCGAAAGTTCCAGGATTTCAACTATGCACAATATATACAATATATAATCTAGCAAAGAATACCATATTTGCATAGACAGATACTACACAAGTCTACCACTTGCAGATCAACTCTTGAAGATGAATATTTATATAACAGGAACTATAGAAAATAATAGAAATTTTTTACCGGACACAATAAATAAACTTGTTTTTAATGAAAATAATACTTTTGCCTGCAGGTCAGACAATTTTTTAGTATCGCATAAAATTTATTCATCCAATATTCGATTAGAAGTATACAAAACTCAACATACAATAAATGGATGAAGTTCTACAATAAATAGCTGGATATATACAAAAATAAATTCATCAATCCAAAATTCGGTTACTTCGTACAAAATAAATTACTTCATCCAAAAAAAGATTAATTCATCCAAATTAAAATGTAATCATCCAATAATTGATTTATTCTTACAAACCATGATTTTTCCTTACAATAATCGATTGAATCGTTCAACATATTCGAAATACACACAAAAAAGGTTTTTTTATTTTACTTAATAAGTGCAAAATGCAAATTTACGAGTGTATTTAATAACCTTCACACTTTTATTATATGCATAAAAATACTGAAAGGAAAAAACTGTTCGCCTTATTGATGGGTTAGCCTTATTGATGGCTGGTGGATTAGCTCGGAAATAAATTGCTTATATATAGTATATATAGTGCTTCTTATATATAGTGCATCTATCTTCTTCTTCTTCTTCTTGTTTCCAATAGTCCTACTTTGGACCACGCTTGTTCAACTATTGGGCTTTGATCTTTGCCCAGTACTGTCGCATCTTCTGCCTGTGTAGCTTCTTTCCCTCTTCTGTCCAGGGGGTACCTTTCCTTCGGGTTTTTTCCTGAAATCCACGGACTTCCTTCAGTGTTTTTCCTGAAATCCACGGACATCCTTCAGGATGTATCTCACAGAAGACTGTCTGTTTTGGAGATCTGTTATTCCCACTTCTTTAATATCCTTCTCGGTTTCTGCCAACCAAGTGGTACGAACCGTCTTGTTTTACCAGAATGTGAACAGACTATTGGTTAGTCGGTTTGGAGTCAATCTTGCAACGTGGCCATAGAAAGCTACCCTTCTTTTCCTTGCACAGTCAGAGAGCCTCTTAATATGTTCGTAGAGCTCAGAGTTATGTCGTCTTCGGAATTCCCCATCTTCCTTTACAGGGAATGCCTAGGATCTCCCTGATGATTCTCCTCTCTCTGATTTCCAATTTCTCTACCGTTGAACTGCTCTTCGGTTCAAGGAAAGACACTATGGCATACAGTACTTCCGGTCGTAAGACTGATGTGTTTGCGCTCTCTCTTTCGTTACACGCCGCGTTAGTTAGAAATAAAATTTGAAGGAATCTCCTTGTTTGTAAAATTCGTTTATTGTGAAGATATAATTGTATTTAGTATAAAAAAAATTGTTTGTAAAGAACAATCAAATTTTGGATGGACCAACCTTTTTTGTAAAGTTAAACCTTTTTTTGGGTGAATTGATTCTATTTTGTACAAATCTATTAATTATTGTACTAAACCATTATTATTTGTAAGATTCAATCTATCATTGGGCGTTTATATTTTATTTTGGACGAAGTAACCTTTTTTGGATGAAGTAATCGTTTTTTGTATGATTAAACCGAATTTTGTATTTTTCCAGATATTATTTGTAAAAAAGCATCTATTTATTGTACGCAAAAAATCCAAGCCTTTTATTTTGGACGAAGTAACCTTTTTTTGGATGAAGTAATCTCTTTTTGTATGAATAAACCGAATTTTGTATTTTTGCAACTATTTTTTGTAAAAAACATCTATTTATTGTAAGCAAAAAATCCAGGCCTTTTAGTATTAGCGTGGAAAGACAAGAGAGTGGTCACACTCAGTAGCGGGGACGTTTCTGGAACTGAACCGGTAAATAGAAGAGTGCGTGTAGGTAACATGCAAGTGATAAATAAACCCAGTGTTATTGTTAATTACAATAAATATATGGTAGGTGTCGATCGTGCAGGCTGCTATTCTGCATCATTTTGCTTCCTCAGAAAATCATCGAAATTGTGGCGAAAATTATTTTTTTGTGGGCTTGAGTTGTGTAGTGTGAATTCATATTTGCTCTACAAAAGCACACAACGTCACCAAAATGAGAAAGCTATGACACACCTAAATTTTTTTCGTTAGCTAATGGATGAATTATCAGCAGATCGCTGTCAGGGATACGGTATAAGTCCAGATAGACCTGGGAAAATATGGAAGGTGGAAGACACGAAACAAGAGATATTTGCAGTATATGTACTCGTAAGCCAGGACTGGTTGGAGACTGTTTCGAACACTATCCTACACTGCAAAACTATAACAGTTTCGATAGTGTTAGTGATTGTACATATTTTATGACATTTGTGAATCTAAAGTAATATTGTTTTTGCTAGTATTTTTATGTTGTTATATATTATATTGTTTGTGTAGTTTGATATATTTCATATATTATTTTGGTGTTTTATGGTTGTATTGTATAATATTCTATGTTTATATTGTCCTACATCAGCGTTTTGAAGAGATGACCAAATGTGTCTAATGATGCATGCAACGGGTCTATATTTTAAACCCAAAATCTAAATTTTTTATTTAGTGCATTATTAATTTGCTGATTGGTGTTCCTTTAATCATTACTTTTATTTGTATCATTATTATTATTTACATTGAGAGAACAAAACCTATATATCAAATTTCAAGGGGATGAATCAAAAGAAAAAAATGTGTATTTTTAATTTTACCTACTAAATGATCAACTGAGGTAATTATATTTTTGAACAAGAGTGTTTTCATTTTAATCAAATATAAAAAAAAATTCCGAGTTGACAGAAGTCTTTGTAAATATAAATACGAGTGCATAGGGTTAAATAGTATTTTGTATATCGAAAATAAATATGTTAATAATTATATCGTCTCTTGATCTATCTTAATATTCAAATTTTATTCTTCATAGAAATAGAATCATTATATTATAGAACATTCAGTAAAATAATGAGGGTCAGTTTTTATTTGTTATCTTTCTGAAGAATGTATATTCTATTCACATGACGTGACGTATTAGCAAGAAATGAGCGCCAATGTGATCAAGAATCCGTTGGAACTATATCCGCGCGCTTGAAATTATTTAATATCTTCTCATTGAATAGAGACCCCGCCTTTTTGAAACATGCGTTTTTTAGATTAGGACCTATCAAATATATGGTATTTTTTTCAATTTCATGCGACTTGGGGATGTGCATGAAAACATCATTTGAACAATTCAATTGTTTTTATTTTATATTAATTAACAATAATAAAATACTTCCACCATGCGATTAAGAAGCTGACCTAATAAGGTGTTAAATAGTGGAGAGTAGAGAATAAGATGGAGAACGATCCATTTAGTAAATCTGGAGATAATGAATGTTAAATGTTACTGAATCCAGCAAACTACCAAAATAAAAAATGTATATGGGTGATTCTCTGTAAAGAAATTTTCGGCCCGGACAAAGTTGTCCGATCATATTAATTTTCTTTTTTGGAAAAAAAAAACTTAACAATGATTATAAAAATAACAGTTAATGATAAGGAATAGAAAGCCCATTGGATTAGTAGCAACTTTTTGAGATATGAGCATTTTTCTTAAGAGTAGTTGCAGGGGACGGTTCGGTATGACAAGGGACTATACCTAATACATCAAAACCACATAATACACGATTTTAATCATTTATTTAGTATGTTCTGCGTTAGTAACTTCAGCTGAATGAAGATCGTCTTCCGATTCAGTAAATACTTCATCCACACTCCATTTGGGTTTTGAGTCAAATGCAATACTGCCTATATTAAAATGGTCACAAGTGTTGCTGTTGCAAAAGCAACTGAGACTTCTCATCGTTAAAGTCACACAACTGGTTGGACTAAGGCTAGATTTCGATAATACACTTACGACTTGATGAACTTTCAAGGTACCTTTAAAAACCTTCTGTTTCGTCGCTTCCATTTCAATATTATCGATCATTTTCTGAATGGCTTGGCTATCAATTACGATACATGTAATGCTAGGGCATCGTTCTTGGATGGACTGTACAAATTGTTCGATATCATTAATATCACCACCAGCGTTTACAACAAAGTCTGCCATTCTTTTGCATGTTGCTCCGATACTGTCTGGTGCACCCTTTCCATGTTCACTCTCTGTATAATTCCATGTAAAACCCTCTACTCCTGGAATTTCTTCAGAGATTTTAGTTGCCATTATAAAAAAAAAATTGTTACGATACTGCGTAACAGGGCCATCGCTCAAGAAGTGTACGCACTTAATGTTATCTGGAAGATCTTTGAAAATTGGTTGTAAATGAGCCCAAATGGCAGCAGGTGAATGAGCTATGTTCTTTGGAACTGTACAATACGAACGTATTGATCCCTTTAGATAAATCACTACTGTATGTAGACTTCGCTGAGCTCGCGAGCCACCGAAATGAATTGCTTGTATCTCTTCTGCATACTTTGTGCAGTAATTTTCGCTGAAATCCATGTGAATAAGAACATCATCATCTTGAAAGTTAATTTTGAGAGACTTCATCGCATTTAACTGGTGAACAATGTTCCTTTCATGGGCAATGAATTTTTCCAAATCTTCATGCAATTGTATTATTAATTGACGTGGATGGACATCAAAAGAATTCTTTAAATACTTTGTAACTGTTCGTGACTTTTTGGTTTTTAGATCTTGAATCTCTTGCCTCTCAAAAATCCACATTTTATACCTCAATAGTTTTCTATCACCAAACTCTTTTAAACTAGGAGTCCTACTAGTGCAAATCACACAACTTCTTGAAAAACATTATATGCTATATCGATCGCAACATAAATCTTCTAGTAACTTTTGATGATTATTGTAAGGTAATATTTTTGCTTCGTACAATGCGCTCAACTTCATGTCCAGATTACTATGGACTATACATAGACATGTATCACGATTTTTACCATTAGGCTTGACTACTCAGAAAGGACGTAATCGACAGAATGTTTGATAACTAATGTGGAAGTTATGGGCAAAAACATTTTTGTATAGGTTGAGCATTGTATCAAGTAAATACCTTTTTTGTTTCTTAAGCTTTTCTTTGGTAATAAATTCCTTTTTTCCTGCTCCCATACGACTGTTACTATCGTCTTCATAAAACTCGTGAATCATCTGTTCTACACGTTTCGGGTATCTCTCTCGTCGTAATTTAGGTACGGATAGAGAATTTTACGGTACTGATTTCTTAATACCACTATAAATAGCAGCACTATCTTCAGGTATCCAAAGTTTATACTTTTGAATCATCTGCCCAGACACAGCTTTTTCAAATATTTGCTTAACTTCGATACGTCTTAGTCTAGAATAATTTTCTTTCAGCTGTTTATTAAGAACTTCACCGAATAATGCCTTCTTGACAACTTCTTCTCGACCATCAGGTTGAGTTAACATTTTTTGCATTTTAGTTTTCGGTGTATCTTCAATACCTTTTCTTCTCTTGCTTTCAAGTCTAGCTAATCTTTTCTTGTACTTCTCAAGTTTTTTTTTTCAGTATTCTAATCTTTTCATTTTTCTCTTTGTTTTCTTTCTCCCTTCGCTTTTTTGCCATTTTTCTTCGCTGCATATTTGCACTCGTGACTGTGAGACTTGGAGATAAAAGAGGCTGTTTTGAAACTGGTGTACTGCATCCTGAAGTTGGTGTGACGTGCCCTGAAGCTGGTGTGAAGCGTCCTGAAGCTGGTGTGAGGCGTTCAGAATCTGAAAATGGTATGTTTTCACGTGTAATGTTAGTGTTAACACTATTTAATTGTTTTTTTTTTGTTCCGGTAAACAGTACAGTCCTTTTTCCAATTCTTGAGGGCAGCTCTGTGCTCACGTGGAGTCATATCTTTGACAAGTTTTCGCTGACCTTTTTCTTTTTTTCTCTGGTATTTTAGCCTCTCCTTTTCTTTCATTTCTACCCTCTTTTGAGGATCGTTTTTTCTTCGTTAATATCTCAAACGTTCTGCATATCTTTTTTTTGTAATAATTCCTCTTTGGATAGCTTTTTCAATTTAGGAAGCATGCCTATTTGACGATAACTAACTTGTAATAAATTAAAATATGAAATATTCAACCTGTTCGTAAATCTACAAAATTAATTAATTAAAAATTAATTAAGTCCTACTAGGACTTTGACAAATGTCATAAAACAACTACTTCCCTGGCTAATACCACGCAGGATATTGGATTACACAATAGACATTTGTTTGTTGTTACTAGTACTACTAGTTAATAACAACAAGACCACATTCTACACAAATTAGGTGACTAAAGCCATCTGCAGACGCGTTTCGAGGTCTACCTCTCATCAGTGCAGCTTGCTTTTATTTAATTAACAATTAAAATTAATCAAAACACACTTACTTGGTCTTTTTCGGAGGTTAAGTCTACTTTTTTAGTTGTTCGAAGTGTAGAAACCGCAAACCCTTTGGCCGCAACCCTTTCTAATTTTCAATTATTGTAATAAATTATTCTGATTATGAGGATATATAAATAACAATTACAAAAGAGAGACTGCTGTCAATTCTACACAGTCCCCTGGAATAAACAACTGTCAATTGTGCTAAACTTTGACAACAAATGCAACAGATTCTTCAAAATATCAATATAACCTTGTTCATTTATTTGAAAATTATTGACTAATTAAATATTTGTTTAAAAAAAATAACTAAATTAATTTTTCTTAATTTTTTTTATCAACAAATTCGCTGCAAAATAATATTTAAATTGTGAAATGATTTAATTTTACCAAAATTTCTTAATAAAAAACACAAACTACCAGTAATTTTTTTAAATTTGAAGTTTATTAATCAAATTTGGAACAGATTGAATATATTTATATAGGCATGCCACATTTCGCCTTTAATAAATTTAGATTACTAAAATTGGTTTCATCAATATTAACTTTTATGAAATTTACAAAAATCAACAGAGCTAAAATCATTTCCTAGCCTTTCTTTATTTGGTGAATTTACAAAAGAACTACAATCTAAATCCAACTCCAATATTCTCATCATTACAAACAAATAAAAAAGCGATTCAAAGGAAGAGGGTGAGGGGAATTCCTTTTGAGCAACGCAACGACATTGAGTTGTCACCCCATGTTCCGCCCTGTCGGGGGTGTGCTAGACACCCCAAATTTAGTTTCTCGACGCTATTACGCAATCCACAATGTCTCGACGGGGTGCACGCTATCAGATGGATCACGCGGGGAACGAAGGAATTGTAATATTTTGTAACGAATTAAAGAATGGTGGTATCAAAGGATCGTAGCCGGAGCAGGGTGGATTATGGAGATGGGTGTAATGGATCGATAAAGCGGATGATCTGGTTGCTTAGTGAGATTTCGCAACGGGGGAGATTTATTGATTTTGAATTGGGTTTGGAGCTTTAAACTGCTTTATACTTTTGAATTTTGTAATATCAAATGTCTTAACAAATATTAGAAATTCATTGCAATCATTGCAATGAACACATACCAAATGATCAACAAACATCAATGACTGAAGATACAGATTTCTAGCTTCAAAAATTTGTTTGATTTAATATTTTTATTTTCATATAGAGATTTCTATTTTGTCAAATTTTTGTTAATTAAAGAGATTTAGTGTCCTTTTTCAAAAATAAAAAAAAACTGAACTAGAGAACAAGACTAACTTAAAAAATAGTATTTTTTCGACTTTAATTTACATCTTTTGAGAGTTATTATGGTAAACAAATTTACAAAAATAAAAACATGACCAAGGCATGTTATGAATTATTAAAATTGATGGCGCAATTGCATGTTAAAGTAGCTCTACAATTTTACTGCATTCATAACAAAAACTAAAAAACCAATCTCGCTGGAATTCCAACCCGTTTTTACTTTCGCTTTTTTACCAAGAAACGCGCAAACTGCAGGAAAAACGATAACATGAAACTGACTTTTATTGAAACTGATTGAAGAAAGTAGGTACATAAATAAAAAGGGAAAAGATGTCGAGGAAGAAGGAAGTGAGTCACAGATCCGAAGAAATTTCAACTGAAAAAATAAATTGTGTAGATATCGTCGGCGATAAAATTCTTGCATGGGGTGAGATGTTATCTGGACTGTGCAATAAAGTACAGTTGGTGTAGATTGTAAGAGGCTGATAAATAGCGGGAGTATTGCGGATGGCCGACCTTCAGGTCAAACAGGGAAGTGGTTCAGTTACCGTTACAGAAGAGGCAAGGGACAGAGAGCCACGAGAAACGGGTCGGACGGACTTTATCAGATGCAGACGACATAGTAGACATCAGATATAGAGGACAAACCGAATATGCTTTCACCCGAATCTTTTAAATCGAATACAAAACGGAAACGGACGATTTATCAAAAATTATAATTTAGTCGACAGTAAAAGCCAATTTTCACAAAATCATATTTCATATGTATGCCAAATTTGCCCTTTTTTTTCATTATTTGATTATTTTGTAGCAAGAAAATACATTCTTGTAACGAGTCCAAATATCGGTTTTCCTAAAAAGTTTCTATAGAATCCATGCCAAATTAACGAAAAACTATTTTTAAATAACTCCTGTCGCAAAATAAACAAATTCAAAATTCCTTGTTCTAGTTTCTTGTTACATTAGTAAATTACATGAGCAACAAGCTATTTAAAATATTGAAATTTTAGTTAGTTTTAAAATCGAGTGACTTTATCCAAAATATTCCAAAACTCTTAAATTTTATTGAAATTTTTTCAGTTCAACAAAATCTTTAAAAAAAAATATCAAAGCCTTAAGATGGAAACATGTGGATAGTATTAACCAACTTGACATACGAATAAAATGCGCGTTGACGTGTCCATATACATGTGATCTTATGACATATACATGACGCCTTAGAAACGTCATTGTATATCAAGGGGTTAAGGTCGATTCCCATATGCGCGACACTCAGCTACGCGACGTCGTGCGACATTATGCCTGACATCGCCTGTCAAATAATAATTACATTGTTTTAAATGGCCATGTCGCGTAACCATAGTTAGAACATTCCCATTTAAAACATTGTAATCATTATTTGACAGGCGATGCCGCGTGACGTCGCGTAGCTGAGTGTCGCGTATCTGAAAATCGGCCTTAAGTCTGTGAGTTTGTCAGTTTCAGTTGTTTTTATAGGACACATATTTCAAATTCGCTCGTTAATCAAAGGAATATACTGTAAAACACACTTGAACCTCTCGCCGCGTACGTTCTCAGAGTTTTCGATCTTTTTCAAACTACAGTTACAACCAAAAATCTATCTAGAAAGTGCTGAAGAAATTTTCGGAAGATACCACATGCGTCACATTAGTATTATTTCTATTCATTTAGAATGAATAGAAATAATACTAATAATGAACAAAAAACGTATGCGGTCAGGGGGGGCTCATCAGGAACGAAGTTCCTCGCGCATTTAAGAATCGAACAACTCCTCTTTCTGAATTATTATTACAATAATGAAAGTGCACGCAAATATGTTGATTGGACGTCGGTTCTCCCAGCTTGGTCGAGGATCAAGAACACGTGGAAATGGACCCGCAAAGTCCCAAAATTCTCTAATTAGTTCGGGATCAGCAGAGGAAGATTGAGGAGTTGCAGAGGGAGTTAACGCTGTCCAAGCCCAAAACGCTGTGTTTGTGGCTGAAGAAGCATCTCCAAGCTAAGCAGCAGCAGCAGCAGCCGATGGTCATACAGGTGCAGAAGATGTTGCAGAGCGAGGAACAGGCGAAGATCCAGCTGGACTGTGCCCAAAACGCAGTGTTTGGCGCTGAAGAAGCATCTCTAAGCTAAGCAGCAGCAGCCGATGGTCATACAGATGCAGCAGATTTTGCAGAGCGAGAAACAGGCGAAGATCCAGCAGCTACAATACTTGGCGTTTCAGAACCAGAAGAATTTAAACGGGAACTTGGTGTTGAATCGGAACGACGCCGCGTTGGTTTTGAACCATTTGGTGCAGGGAGGAATAAATTGAAGAATACCACGCGGGCGAATTCCTTGCCGAACTTTATTAACTCGATAGTGGTTGAAGCGGCAGAAGAAGAACTTCCGCCGCCGATTTACGAAGAAGTTATTAAAAACGAGAAGGGTATAAAGAGTTAAACCGTCGACGACTTGCTTGAGATTTTAATAAAGAACGGGGAACCTGCCGGCAAGTGCGCTTCAAGTTTCTTCTCCAAACTGTTGAAGTAGAACCTTTTTACCCAATCAATGAAACGCCAGAATCAGCTCTTGGATTAGACGCCGCGGATCTGTTAAATACTTTGGATACGCTTGTGATGATGGACTTCACGCAACTTATCGAGCTCCGCGCACAGCCTCGGACCAACAACAACTCCACCGTGCCCATCGACACCGACGATTGGCTGGAATCACTGCTGCCTTCCGACTTCCGAATTCACCGTCAACAACAACCACCATGGGCATCGCCCCCGACCCCATCTGTCTCGAGAACTTCCGCAACCACACCGAACTCTCCTGGGGAGACAAAGTCGATTTCGCAGCGTAATCGCAAGACTCAGGTTTTTGTCGTCGAATATTTAGATTGTCTCTATGTTATTAGCTACCATGAAACGCGAGTGAACTAAGTACTTAACATAAAGCCTATCGTCCACATGGCATGTTAAAGGAGCGAAAATATCTCTCATATATGACAGATGACGTATGTGGTTGAGTATTTGATTTAGGTCAGGGGTGTTCAAACTGCGGTCGAAAGACAAATCGCAATGCTGCTTAAAATAGGACGGTTAATTGAATGAACAAATTCAAACTGAGCCAAGTTGCAATGCGGTCCAAAATTTAGTAAATAAATGATAAACAAATTGTCAAACTGGGATAAGATAAGTTGAAATTAGGTCCGAAACAAAAGCGTCAATTTGATAAATGAATGAAAAAAATTGTCGGTTTTGTTTTGGGCCGCATTGGAACTTGTCGCAAGACCCAAAACCTTACCGACAATTTTTTTCATTCATTTATTGGAGACACCAAATTGAGAGCAAACGTTTGCAAATTTCGCCACGCAAGCAGTTAGTCTGTAGATTTAGACTAAAATCCACCAATTATTTTATGTATAGACGAGATTATTATATTACATCAAAACTTGCGGTCGCAATAAATGTGTCTAGTCTGTCATAAATGACAGATAAGATGAGTAGTTGAGTATTTGATTTAGATCAGAAGTGTCCAATAAACCGATCACGCTCGTCTGTCACTCTGCGAAAGAAACAGAGAGAGCACACATTATAGAAATATACACAGAGAGAAAGGGAAAGAAAGAGAGAGCACACATTATAGAAATATACACAGAGAGAAAGGGAAAGAAAGAGAGAGAGCGGTATACAAATATACACTGACAGAAAGAGATAGGCGTATAACGTAACGTAACGTTTTCTGCCGAATCACTCCTACCGAGACCTCCCTAAAGGAACTTCGTTCCAATAAATAAATCAAATCACAACAAATCCTACTAGCGTCTGTAGTGCATCACTTGGCTAATAGGTCGGCGTATGTTCAATATGTAAAGTGCGACTGCAATCAAGCTCCGGAACTAAAAATTCCTGGTTCTAACAAACTATCGAGAGCTAGCCCACAATTACAAGCAAAATGGCTGGCAATGCAAGTAATAACAACAATACCCCAGGTGGTCAATCCACCCGTCAAAAGACGACAACCATGCAATCGGATTCTGCGAAGTAGTGACTAGCACGAGTGAGCGGATCGGAGCGCTCTGGAAAACTTTCACGAAAAACACACATACTTTTGGCTCATTTAACATACAGACACAGGAAAACTGTATATTCTCACAACAGAACTCATAAGCAAAATATAAAAATCATCGCATTACGAGACGAGATACACAGACTCAGAAACAACATAATACAATGGATTTAGATTCTTCAAACGTAGAACCGCGGAAAAAGTTGGCAGAAACACACCAGCATTAGGAGTAGCATTTCTAGTCAATAAAAAAATCATAGACTGAATGGTCTGTATTTAACGATAAATTTAGCGATTGTATATCATATTGGGATGGTCCCGTCACTTACCTTCAGACTGCAACCGTTTCTGACCCGCTCCGTATAACGTCATTTCATCGCTTATATAAGGGATTACATAGGAAGGTATAATATGAGCAGGGAAATACAAGGATGGAAACCCATAAATCAAATTGTTCCGGACGGGAGATAAGCCGATGCTGCTGCCCTCCATGCGGTGATCGAACCACCCGAAAAGGATTGACGTCAAATTAACTACCAAACGCTAGCGTGGCCAACATGTCGGCTGAGGTCAGACGCACGAAAAAATGTCGTGGATTCGCCGAGCTCTGAAACACACTGCCCGATAACTCATTTCGCGGCGTGATTTTTTGCTAATTTACCGCGGTCTCGACCCAGGTCGAGGCACCTTTTTTTTATTATTTTGGTTTGGGGGAAGCTCTGCCAGCCTGTGTGTGGGGCTCACACCCACTAAACCCCTTCTTCCACTTGGCTTAGTTATGCGCCACCCCGGTATCGCTTGCGCATTCCATCAGGGTGGGCAGCCCGGACGATTATTACCGCCCTAGTTTTGAAAGAGTTTCTGGTCTTTTTTCTCTCTTCCTTACATCTTCTGTTTTTTGTTGTATTATATTGTGGAGCATGCTCATAATCGCCACCCAGTTTTCCTCTGTTTCTAGTAGCCGTTCTGCGACATTGTCTTTATTTATGGGTCCACACGCTGATGCGGCTTCCATCCTCAAATTATTCCATTTCATGCATTGGAAGATTGTGTGTTCTGGTGAATCCGTTTCATCGCAATACCAGCAGCGTTCATTTTCTTGTTTGTCTATTCTATGTAGGTACGTGCCAAAGACGCCGTGTCCGGATATTGCCTGCGTGGCGTAAAAGTCCACCTCGCCCCACTTCCTTTCGTGCAATTTTGCCACGTCGGGTATGAATGTTTTTGCCCAGCCTTGATATCTTACCCAATGAGTCTGCCACTTTTCGAGCGTCGCGACCCTGATCTCCGTTTTGTGTTTAACTTCTTTGATGTACAGCTCTATTCTTTCCTCTACCTGTAGTCTGATTGGGGGTAGCGCGGCGATAGCAAGTGCCGCCTCCACTGCGATGGTTCTGTACCCGGATGTAATGCGCAGGGCCATGGTTCTATTTATCGTCACCATCATATAATGGTATCTTTTGTATCTTAACGCTGTCGCCCATACCGGTGCTGCATACAGTATTATTGACCTAACTGCTGTGGTTAGGATCCTTCTTTTGTTTGCACTCGGTCCTCCCACGTTGGGGGTTATGCGCGTTAAGAGCATGAAGGCCTTGTGTGCCTTTGCGCAGGTTTGGCGGATGTGCGTGGTCATTCTGAGGTCCTTATCTAGTTATACCCCCGTGTATTTGGCGGATGGTTTACTGTCGATAATAGTGCCTTCTACTTGGACCTGCATATTTTTTATTTTTCTTCTTCCTGCCAGGAGGACGATCTCTGTCTTTGCTGGGGTCGGGGCACCTGTCACCAACCTTTGGATAGAGCTGCTGAACCGGGAGGCGTTCCTATAGAGTTGGTGAAGCATGGACCGGGCATACCGCTAGAGAAACTGTTGGATGTATATAACAAATGCCTCTTTGAAGGGGACGACACTCCAAATGATTGGAAAATAGGATATCTCAGTTCCATACATTAAAAAGGCAATAAAAAGATATGCTCTAGGAAGTCTGTACTCCCGAATCCTAAAGACAAGAATAGAGCACGACTTTGAAGAAATTGAAGAACAATGTGGTTTTAGGGCAGGTAGATCATCCCTAGACAATACCAGTACTCTACAACAATTAATATAGAAAATACAGGAAAGGAATTTGAGTACACACCTGATGTTCATTGATTTCGAAAAGGCCTACGATAACGTGTCCATTAATAAAATGTTCAAGGTACTACATGAGACTAGCAGTAACAAATACTACATCAGAGTCATAAAAACACTAAATATGAACTCATAATTTGCGATCAAATTAAGTAACAAAATATCCGCGCCGTTCAAAGTTAACGAGGAGTTAAAACAAGGATGTACTCTATCTCCGACCATTATCAAAGTATATCTACAAAAAGCCCTGAGCACCTGGAGGAAAAAATGTCATAGAATGGAAATTGAAGTTGGAAATATATATACACACTACTGTTTGCGGTTGATTAAGTACAGATATCAAACGACGATGAAGACATTACATACATGACAAGAAAGCCATGAGCTCTGCCGTCTGCCCACATATCGTTTGCCCTCGATCTTTCCTTCGATGAAGAGTCGGAGGAACTCGTGCCGCTCCCCTCTCATAACGTGTTCGATGTATTGGAGCTTTCGTTCTTTGATGGTTGTCAGCAGTTCTTTACCTTTACCTATTCTCCTTAACACTTCCTCGTTGGTTATCCTGTCTACCCAGGATATACGCAGTATACGGCGATACAAGTACATCTTGAAGGGGTCAATGCGGCTCTCCATTGATTGGCAGAATCTCCAGCTCTCGGAGCCATAAAGTAGCACTGGGAAGATATAACAGCGCAATATGCGTATGCGGAGCTGTAGGTTTAGGTCTCTACTGGTAAAGAGGTTCTTCATGGAGATGAATCTCCTTCTGGCCTGTTCTATCCTTGATCTGATTTCCATTTCGGGGTCACTGTTTTCGTTGACGAGGGCTCCAAGATATTTAATGGACGGCACTTGTTCCACAACTTGGTTCTACAACCCCGAATTCACTCACTTGTCGATAACCTCGATTCCACAACCTCTGTGCCACAACCCCCAATTCACTCACTTGTCGATAATTTTCACCTTGCCGTACATAATCGCAAAGAAGATCTTAAAAAGCTAAGAGTGCAACCAAAAAGAATGTCGAAATCGACTTAATTTCGCAAGAAATACTTTTATGCCATTACTAAATAAAAAAATCGCAGATACATTTTGAGAAAATTGTATCGCACTCCGCGATCCATTAACGAACCCATATGAGTGCTTTAATGACTTTATTATAGTCTCAAAATAGAAAAAAATATATAATGATATAAAATTGTAAAGGAATCCAGTTAGTTATTATAGAATTGTGAAAACAGTAACAAAATGTTTGCAGTTAACAGATCAAAGTAAACCCAAGTCCATTTAACCAGACACTTTATTATTAAATCCCATCGGAATATTTCCTCGTCGGAATAATTATAGACTGAAATTTATATCCAGCCAGTCGCGTCCAACGCTCAATATAACACATCTGCGCTCGGCTCGTATACTCGCCCTGACCTGCACAACAATCCTCGCGCCGTCTGCGTCCACCACCCACCCTCGCTGGCCGCCGCCGCCGCCACCGACGGCTCTTCTTCCGCGTTACGGCGACTAATTAGCCTGCCTGGCGATTTTCGCCGAAGGATCGTGACCCCGTTTCTCCTCTCACAAAGCCTGCATTGTTTCATTCGATAACTTATTAACAAAAACTGTGTGTTCAGAAATAAAATAAATGCAGACGAGAGAAAAAAAGGAAGGTTTTAAAGATGCTTTAGGTTAATTGTCTCTTAAGAACAATTGCATCAAGATAAAGTTTTTTTTTTCTTAAATTTAACCGAGTGTTGACACAAAGGAAGATTTAAGTTAACAGTGACTAATTGCTTTGAGAATTAAGTTCAAATTATGTAGAAAGTTTAATGGAAAACTATACAGGGCATTCATTAGATTTGTTTCTTTTAAACATTAGTAGATTTAGAAACTTTTTCTTTGCCATTCCTTTTGCCTGGCTGTTTCTTTTTAGGGTCCGTACCGAAAACGGAACCCTTATAGAATCACTTGGTTGTCCGTCTGTCTGTCTGTCCGTCTGTCTGTCTGTCAAGACCTCAGGAACACGTAGAGGTAACAAGTTGAAATTTGCATCAAATACTCGGGTCTGCGGTCTCTTTCAGCTGTGAAAAAATCAAACTTGTAAGTCAACGCGATCAAAAGATATGACCGTTTATGTCGCATATTTTGCAATTTCACAAGGGAATCATAACCTATAGGGTACTTCCCGTTGACCTAGAATCATGAAATTTGGCAAGAAGCGGCATCTTACAGCACATGTATTGTCAGGCACCAGCAGCATATGGGTTTCGTACAGTTAGGTCCTCCTAAAGATACCTTACTTACAAGTTTGTAGGGAACCCTCGGTGCGCGAGTCACAACTCGCACTTGGCCGGTTTTTTTTTTGACTTTGTCTCGGCTTGCTAGGTAGCAAGACATGCGTTCTTGCGCTGTCAGCTCGATGCGTGCGATACCGGCGATTACGAGAGCTGCTTTTGTAGATACGGTCCGGTATGCACTGCAAACCCGTAGTGCCATTTTCTTTGTACTTTGGCCAGTTGCTGCTTCTTTCTTTCTGTCAGTGCGTTATCCCACACAGGAGCACCGTACAAGATGATGGAGTAGCCCACTGAGCTAAACAGCCTGCGTTTGCTGCATTTTCGACCTCCGACGTTTTGAGACATTTACGGCCGGCAGCACAGTTTATGTGTGCTGAGATGTTTAATCCCCCTTTTATGACGAATCCCAGATATTTTACTCATTCCTTGGGTTTGATCTTTGTCTCTGCACGGCCGGAGCAAAATTAATACTTTTCTGGTGGTATACTAGATAGACAAGATAGATAGTAAAAGACTAAGGCGACATTGCGTTACCCAAGTTACCCAAGTCTAGATATGCTTCATTACATAGACAAGATGATAATGGCAGATAAGAATAGACAAATCTAGAAGATCAAGATTAGTTAGCCAAATCTTTTACGTTTTCTTAACCGATAAGACTAAGGACGAGCAACCTAGCACAGTCAAATTTAATTACAATACAGTCTGCTTAGTCTAATTAAATTTGACAGTGCAAGGTTGCTCGTCCTTAGTCTTATCCGTTAAGAAAACGTAAAAGCTTTGTCTAACTAATCTTGATCTTCTAGATTTGTCTATTCTTATCTGCCATTATCATCTTAGAGATACAGGTAGATAGAGAGATAAGCGGTGAAATGAAATTACAGCGATTAATATTATAAATACATATTTAGCTTTATAAACAGATCAGACTAGACGGGATTAAATTTTCATAAAAATATTCCGTTTCTTTTCGGGAGTATTTGAAAGTGAGCTGTGGAATTTGTTTTTTCGGTTTGCATGCAAATATGAATTGTGTTTGCAATTTTGTTTTGTAAATCGGAGTGGTCGAACACAATGAGCACGCACACCCACACGGCCGGCAATAAATTTCAGTTCTCGTTCCGTTTTCCCTTTTCGCACCGGATTTAAACGTGTTGATCAGGCACGAAACGAACTCGAAATTTTATGAAAATAATTGAAAATTTTGAGGCAAACACACGGACGGTTTTAGTTTGTGAGTTTATCAGTTATCATGCGTTTTATTTATTTATTTAGGCGGTAAAACTACCACGAACGAAGACTCTAAGCAATTTTTACTCATTTTTTGTTCTTGTTTTCTTGCCAGCGTTGTTTCATTTTCTGGCTGAACTCTTGTTTTTTCTTTAATCTCACCATTTGGCTCTGTATTGTTTCGGTTTGTCATGCTCTGGTTGTTTAAGATGTCTTCTTGTTTTATGTTCGCTTTTTGGAGGTCTTTTTTGTGTCTGTATTACCCAGTTTGTTGTGCTTTTTAGGATTGTTAGATGCAGGATATCATGTATCTGTTTCGTCAGTTTTGTTGTTGGTAGTCTTTATATGTGTCCTTAGAATTTCGCCCTTTTCTTTATGTCTATTTCAATGTTTAAGTGTTTTTAGGGTTCCGTACCGAAAACGGAACCCTTATAGAATCACTTTGTTGTCCGTCTGTCTGTCTGTCTGTCCGTCTGTCTGTCTGTCCGTCCGTCTGTCTGTCTGTCAAGACCATTTTTCTCATGAACACGTAGACAACAAGTAGGCAGTAGCACGCGTAGGTAACAAGTTGAAATTTGTATCAAATACTCGGGTCTGCGGTCTCTTTCAGCTGTGAAAAAATCAAACTTGTAAGTCAACGCGATCAAAAGATATGACCGTTTATGTCGCATATTTTACGATTTCACAAGGGAATCAAAACCTATAGGGTACTTCCCGTTGACCTAGAATCATGAAATATGGCAAGAAGCGGTGTCTTACAGCACATGTAAAGGGAAAAATCTGAAAACCGTAAATATGTAGTTTAATTACAAGAAAAATGCGAATTTACTATTAGAAACTTATGAAAATACACTAATGTGTTGCGTGGTATTATCAGGCACCAGAAGCATATGGGTTGCATACAGTTAGGTCCTCCTAAAGATACCTTACTTACAAATTTGTACGGAACCCTCGTTGCGCGAGACACAACTCGCACTTGGCCGTATACTTTTCTGTTCTTCTTCTCGTTTGTAATCTATATCTTCCTTCTATTTTTCTACTATTTTTCGAATGGTTTTGCTTTCTTCTTTCATCAGTTCTTCTAATTGTCCTTTCAGGTTGAGTGCTAGTGTTTCACTTGTGTATAGTGTCATTGGTTCGATTACTGTTTTGTAGTGTCGGATTTTTGTGTTGATTGCTATTGATTTCTTGATTCTCGCGTTATGTGCTTGCTTTTCCAATCCTGTTGGTTCGATTATTTCTCCTAAGCATTTTAAATGATTGACTCTATAAATTTTCCCGTATTTTTAGTTCTTTTGTATTTGTTTTTGTTGCGAAAAAATCTGTTTTTTTCAAAGGAAATTTGTAGTTCTACTTTTTCCGCGCATTCTTTTAATGTTTCTATCCGTTCAATCTCCTCCTTTGGGCTCGTCGTTGTTATTGCTGGTGGTTCAGCAAAGACCAGGTTCACTTCGATTTATTCCTTTAGTTCTTTCTCCAGTTCTCTCCAGTTCTCCGCTTTATCCAGTATTATGTTAAACAGTAGCGTTGATAGTCCGTCCCCTTGTCTTACCCCGGTTTTTATTTCAAATGCACTTGAGATTACGCCTACAATTTTCACTTTGGATTGTGTGCCCATCAGTGTTTATTCGATCAATCTTCTTGTTTTTTCGTCTAGTCCATATTCCTCTAGCGCAGGGGTCGGCAAACTCTATAAACTTACGAGCCAAATTTTTATTTAAAATTATTTCAAACTGGATCAAGAGCCACGGATGATTTTTTCTCATAAAGTCATATTTTTGTATTTTTACCAATATCTTCTTTAAAGGTTTGTGCGCAAGTTCTTCCTGGTGAATTATGCAATGGAAAGATAACACGTCATTGTTCGCGGAATAATTATTGGCACACCCATTCTAAGCCCCCGTAGGTTATTAAGCCACGACATCCGAACATTAAGTCTACCAATACTCTTTCTTCCCATAATCTTCCCTTGTATTATCAATTCTCTCTCCCTCTGTAGTTCTTACAACCCATTGTGGGTCTTGGCTGACTCAACAACTCTCCTCCATTGGACTCTGCCCATCATTAGCTCCTCCGCTTCCATGATATTCAGGGATTCATCTAAGATCTGATGCTATGTTGTCTCTCCACCGTAGTCGCAGTCTTCCTAGTGGAGTTCCTCCGTAAGTTACAACTCGGGAACTAGACTACGCATCAAAAAAAGTTTTAGGTAAAACTTGTAGGGGATTAAATTTTGCATAAGTCTAGTTCGCCAATTCCAGCTAATACTCCTAGCTAGTTCGTGGAATTTGTCTAATTCCGTTTGTGGATACAAAACGTTATTCCACGCTTAGTTAAGCTATAACTCGAGAACTAGACTAGGTATCCAAAAAACTTTTAGATAAAACCTGTAGAGGACCAAATTTGCTATAAGACGCTGATAATAGTTAGTCCGTGGATTACGACTAACTAGTCTAATCTGGGCTGTGAAAACAAAAATTTGTTTGGGTATTTTGAAAAATTTGTTTGTGTTAATTTAAGCTACAACTCGGGAACTAGACTAGGCATCAAAAAAAAATTAGATAAAACTTGTAGAGAATTAAATTCTGCATAAGTATGTTTCGCTAATTCAAGCTAATACTCATATATAGTTCGTGGAATTAGTCTAATTCTGTCTGTGGATACAAAACGTTACTCAACGCTTAGTTAAACTATAACTCGAGAACTAGACTAGGTATCGAAAAAAGTTTTAGATAAAACCTGTAGAGGACCAAATTTACTATAAGACGCTAGTAATAGTTAGTCCGTGGATTACGACTAACTAGTCTAATCTGGGCTGTGAAAACAAAAATTTATTTGGGTGTTTTGAAAAATTTGTTTGCGTTAATTTACGCTAAACTCTAGAACTTGACTAGTCATCAAAAAAAGTTAGAGATAAAACTTGTAGTGGATTAAATTCTGCATAAGGCAACTTCCCTATTTCCAGCTAATACTCATAGCTAGTTCGTGGAATTAGTCTAATTCCGTCTGTGGATACAGAACGTTAGTTGACGCTTAGTTAAGCTATAATTCGAGAACTAGACTAGGTATCGAAAAAAGTTTTAGATAAAACCTGTAGAGGACTAAATTTACTATAAGAAGCTGGTAATAGTAAGTCCGTGGATTACGACTAACTAGTCTAATCCGGGCTGTGAAAATAAGAATTTGTTTGGGTACTTTGAAATATTTGTTTGCGTTAATTTAAGCTAAACTCGGGAACTAGAATAGGCATCAAAAATGTTTTAGGTAAAACTTGTAGAGGATTAACTTCTGCATAAGTCTAGTTCGCTAATTCCAGCTAATACTCGTAGCTAGTTCGTGGAATTAGTCTAATTCCGTCTGTGGATACAAAACGTCAGTTGGCGCTTAGTTAAGCTATAATTCGAGAACTAGACTAGGTATCGAAAAAAGTTTTAGATAAAACCTATAGAAGACCAAATTTGCTATAAGACGCTGGAAATATTTAGTCCGTGGATTACGACTAACTAGTCTAATCCGGGCTGAAAACAAAAATTTGTTTGGGTGTTTTGAAAAATTTGTTTGCGTTAATTTAAGCTACAACTCGGGAACTAGACTAGGCATCAAAAAAAGTTTTAGATAGAACTTGTAGAGGATTAAATTCTCCATAAGTCTAGTTCGCTAGTTTCAGCTAATACTCATAGCTAGTTGGTGGTTTAGCCTAATTCTGTCAGTGCATACAAAACGTCAAGTTAAGCTGTAACTCGAGAACTAGACTATGTATCGAAAAAAGTTTTAGATAGAACTTGTAGTAAATTAAATTTCCTATAAGACAATCATAATTAGTCGCTGTAAATCGAGTATAACTAGTCTAATTCCGGTTGTGAAACTGAAACTTTGTGAGCGAAACTTTTGAAATTTGTTGCAAATAATCGTAGAGAATTTAATTTTGAATGAAAACCGTTTTTTTGTTTTTTTGCATTTTTGTTTTGTTTTGAGCGTTAAAACAAGCGAAAAGAAAATGGCGTTGCGTCAACCGCAGATTTTACTTGAGTTACATTCATCTGTCAAAATTTGGAAAAATTTGGAAAAATGAAAATTTTGAAAAAAGTTTGAAATAACTGTTGTAGAGAATTTAATTTTCTATTAAAAACACGTTTAGTTTGCGAAAATATGATTAGATTTGCGTATAAAACATCCCAGTCCAGTCCAGTCCAGTCTACATAATTTTTTTCTTTTAAAATTCTGACAAGTCCTTTTCCACTATTCCTCTGGTGGCCCTATTACCCACCATACTTTTAGCTCATCTGTTGCAATTGCAACTATTTTAGTAATGGGATGTAATTTTTCTTCAGACTTGTTATCATCCCTTAACACATACGTAAGTAGATCGCAAATCCCCGCATTATGCGAGACTTGACTGCGAGACACAATAACTAAAACAACCGAGATCTGAGATAACGTGTACGGGGCCGCGCGGTGACTATGAGTTGAAAACTTGGCGGCGGCGGTCGTAAGACTACAGATATTGTTTTGTACCTTTTTGTGATTTTTGTTTATATTTCAATTCAATTCTGAAGAGCCATAAGCTCACATCAAAAGAGCCACATGTGGCTCGCGAGCCATACTTTGAACGTTGAACAGTGATAGTCTGTCGATATATTCGAAGGCTTTCTTTAGGTCTACAAATATGCATGCGATTGGTTGTGTTCTTATTGCCTTGATTTTGAGTATTGTTTTAAGGTTGTGAATTTGTTCTGGACACGATCTGTTTGGTCTGAACCCTGCTTGAAATTCTGCTATTTTGGAACCCAATTGTTCTTGTGTTCTTTTTAGGAGGCATAATGATAGGACCTTGTATGTTACCGGAAGTAGCGAGATCCCTCTGTAATTGTTTATGTCTGTTTGGTTGCTTTTTTGTGTAATGGGTGGATGAGTGCTGTTTTCCAGTCGTTGGTATGTTTTATGTTGTCAAATGTATTGTATGATTTGTGTAATTTGTTGTAACAATTTTGGTACTAAATTCTGCTACAATTACGTCTTCTCCTGATGTTTTGTTGTTCTTTAGCTTTTGGATGTGTTTTTGGATTGCTTCCTTAGTTTCCATTACTACCTTATTGTTAGATTGCTTCCAAACTTGGTTGGTGATTCTGGGTGTTTTTCGAGAGAGGATATCTTCGGGAATCTTTCTGCCGGTTGAGGGCAATTCTGAAGATTATCTTGCAAGTTCTTGACAATTTTCTCTGTTTGTCAATGCTAGTTTGCCGTCAGCTTTGCTGAAACAAAGGTTTTGTGGGCTATATGCTTTCAGCTTATTGAAAAATAATTCTTGTAGAACTCGTGAGTGTTGTGGTTTCTAAAGTTTTCCTCTATTGAGTTTAGTTGTACGTTGATATATTTTCTTTTGTTTTGTCTAATGATTTTGTTTTGTTATTAGTAGCTTTTCATGTGTTTTTTCTGTTTTATGGGAGTATGTTTGGTATACTTTTCTTTTGATTTCCAGTGCGTGTTCGCAGTCTTCGTTCCAACATGGGTGTGTTGGTGTTTTTGTCAGTGGTATCATTTCTTTCCCTGTGCTGATATTTTTTTCTTTGAATTCTTGCCAATTTTCGGTTTCGTTTCTCTCCCATTCTTCTGCGAGTTTTGTGTCCTTAATTTTCTTCAGGTCGAATTTTGGTATCGGTTTGTGTTCTTTTGGTGTGAGTTTCATTTCGATGCGTATGAGGTAATGGTCTGAATTTATGTTGGCTCCTCTTCGTACTCCTATTTCGTGGATCTCTCTTTAGTAGTTGTATGAGATTGCGACATGATCTATTTGGAATTCTCGTAGTATGTGTATTGGTGATGACGTTTTCTGTATCTTTGGTGCCTTCATTAAGGGCGTCGACATGATTTCCGGTTTGAATTGTTTACAAATCTCATTCAGTCTTATTCCAATTTTGATTGTGTGTATGTGTCCTGGGAATTCTACTGTTTTTCTGTATTTGTGTTCTCCCAATGTATTCATAAAAGTCTCTTAGCAAGATTATGACATCATCTTTCGGTGTTTTTGCCATCGCATTTTCAATATTATCTCAGTTTTTTTTTGTGATTCTTTTTTGTTGGCTTCATTCGTGGGCGCATGCACGTTAATCAGCGTGTATTTTTTGTTTTTGTGTTTGAGTCTCATTGTCATAAATTTTCCGTTGCTTGGGGTTACGTCTATGATTGAGTCTATGTTCGGGCCACTCTTGTTGGTCTAATTGGTTTTCGGCCTCTATCTAAAGGAGGGTGACAGGTGCCCCGACCTGGGTCGAGACCGCGCTAAATTAGCAAAAAATCACACCGCGACATTAGATATCGGGCAATGTGTTTTGAGAGCTGGGCGAGTCCGCGACATTTTTTCGTGCGTCTGACCTCAGCCGACATGTTCGCGTTTGGTTGTTAATTTGACGTTAATTTGACGAACAATTGATTTAGGGGTTTTCATCCTTGTATTTCCCTGCTCATTCCCCAATCAGCCTAAAGGGTCTGCGCCGATGGTTCGCACGGACATCTCTAGAGATTTTCAGAGGTGCGGTTTCACGCACCATTATAGCCAGTTGGATTGCCAACCTTCGTAGGGAGACGACGTCCTAAGAAGAAGAAGAGTGAATTCGACAGAGGTCGCATTATTGGCTTACAAGAACTTGGTTTTTCATTCAAAGAAACTTTTAATCGTCTTAACCGCAAATAATCTTCTGTAGTACGGTGTTATCAAGCACGGTCTACAGAAGGTCTAAAACGTCGTAGAAGAAGAAGTGGACGGCCAAGACAGAAAAATGTGGTCCAGGATCGCCATCTCCGTTTAAAGGCATTTAGAGACCGATTCTCGAGTACAAGATCAATGGTTTGGAAACGAAGAACGTCCTGTAACCCTTCGTACAGTTTACCGGCAAATTAGAGCTTTTGGTTTGCAGTCCTATCGACCACATCTCGTGGTTCCGCTGACGGCTCGTCATCGATAGCACCGTTTGAAGTAGAGTACCTTGCGACTGGATTGAGACGTGGAATGGTATAGAGTGGTCTTCAGTGGAGAATCCCAAACGATGGTCGCATGAGAGTGTGACGTACCGGTGGAAAACATCGCCATGTGCAGTTTTCTGTTGAGCGGCATGTGCACCACATAGTGGGGTTATGGTATGGTGCTATTGTTTACGGAAGCAGGTCTCCGTTGGTATTCATCCGAGGCAATATGAATGCCCACCGATATGTTTGATTCGAACGATTTGCCCACAGATGTGTTTGTACGAATCCACACCACCGGAGACAATAGAAACAGCAAATTCTTCATTATTCTTATAGGTTCACTTTGTTGTCCGTCTGTCCGTCTGTCCGTCTGTCCGTCTGTCCGTCTGTCCGTCTGTCCGTCTGTCCGTCTGTACGTCTGTCCATCTGTCCATCTGTCCGTCTGTTCGTCTGTCCGTCTGTTCGTCTGTCCGTCCGTCCGTCCGTCGCACTTGGCCGGTTTTTTTATGGTCCCTGGATCCCAAGCTTGTAAGATACATCCCTACGCATGAGAAATAAAAAATATTGTTTGTAACACGGGCGGTTTTGTGAATGGCCCTCTCGGGCGAACGTCCGCACTCACTCAGCAATTTCGCTCTCGCGTCAAAGTAACAACTTACCGCCCTAGTTACAAAATATACTACTTTTGATCAAATTTAAAATTCGCGTTTTTAAGAAAAATATATTTGTGATGTTTGTACATTTCTAATGGTTTCTAACAATTTTCCACGTAGACAAAACCATTTGCAACATTGTCTATAATTAGTCGAATTCAATAGCATTACTACATATCTTCGCTCCACTCATATTACTACATAGAATTCATAATTTCCAATCAATAAGCATTACGTGTTCGTGACTTCCTTCTTCCTCGATCCGAAAACAGGTTTTTCTTCCAAATAAACTCATCAGCGCTCCGCACTAATTCACTTCCTGTCTTTAATCTCATTCCAAATCACAACACGCACTCAACGTCTCATCCAAACTAGTTTCCAACTTCCTAGAACTAAAAAAATACATAAATTTAGCCACAAAAATCAACCCTTCTCATCAATTTCATTTCCTAAAAACAATTTCAACCTCCTTGAGCTTTCCGCATTGCGATGTTGGAAACAACCCTTCCCTTATATAATTCTACAAGGGTTAACACCCCCTCAAGTTTTATAAAAAACACTTTTTGCTGTGTTATAATAGCTGGTGCCATCTAGTTTTTTCTCTTGATAAGACTTGATAAGTTTCGCGGTTTCGTTTTGAAAGTTACCTCGAGTTGCGCGCGTCCCGGCGTTTTTATAATTATTATTTATACTTTTTTTTCGTTCCACCTTCGATTACTTAATTAAGTGTTTCACAATGCGATTGTAATCTTGCCGCTGCAGCCTTGCAACAATCTACGTAAATCGTTTTTGCAACATTTTTGGGTTTTTTATCCGAATGTTTTCAGCTTGTTTCGTTGCAACAAGAATGCCAAATTCCAATAATTTTTTTAAATAAAATTCCTGCAACATTCTTTGCTGTATATTACAAAGTTGATGGAGTTGCCTAGTTTGTGCGTTGACTTATTTTTATAGTCGCTGAAATAAGGTTTTGTATTTCTTCTTTGTGGTGAAAGTGTTGCTTTAATAAGGCGTCTGCTTCTGTTGATTGGCATTTTGTGTTTAATGATTCGATCGATTGATCTCATCTATAAACGCATGTGTAACTCTTTTCCCTTATCAGATTTCGTTTAATTAACCATTGAAAAATTAATCCTCCGACATTCTTTTAATTAAAAAAATGTGCATTTTTAACATATTTTCCAACAATTTAATTCCCAAGATTGTAATCTTGACTAATCTTTTTTTTAAACTTGCAATCTTAATTAATCTCGACTGCAGCTAATTACGTTTCAGCTGCAATTCCTTAAATTATTAATTGAATATTTAAGTTAGAAAGGTTTTTAATTAAGCATTAATTTTCAGGAAATTTCACTTTTGATTTTAATTAGATGCGAAAATGAATATCATCGGCCTTAAAACCCGGCTGCAAATTTTAAATTAAAGTTTCTACTGAAAGTACCCATCGGGAATGTAATTAACTTTTCTTTATTAATATTCTATTAAAACTAACGTCAAATTCACAATAAAATATTAAATATATTCACAAGTTATTATAATTAAATACTTTCTTAATAATTTTACAATTAATTTCTGTTTTGATTACAAGCTAACGATCTGAACTATTTTTTGCTTTTAATCATTCCATTTGCTTCTGCTTTAAATATTCAATTGGCGACTTCCTCGGGCAATTAATTTCCTGTCGGGATTATAAATCGAAGAAAATTTTTATTTATGAACTTCTTTCACGAATTAGTTTGCGCCGTTGGGGAATTTTTTAAAAATCTATTTTCGTGTGGTCTACTAAAAATGTAGTCTATTGTTCCAAAAATAAATGTTTGGCTGGACTATCCAGTTATTCATTCAAAATTCAAATGAAATATTGGTTTGCTGTATGAATGCGCAATTGGTTAAAGCTTTTGAATTTAAATTACATATTTGTTTTTATTTTATTTTAAAATTTAATAATAATTAAGATAATTTTGTAACAAGTTTAGGTCTAGGCTGTTTAAAATTAAGATTTATTATCTTAATATTAATTATATCTAGAAACTGAACATTGCAAAATAAAATAGACTAAACAAATATTCCAACCACTTTAGTCTAGTCTGATTTAGTCTAGTTTAAAATTTAACACATTTTGAAAGTTTCAATCTAATTTGAGGATAATGAAATAAGAGATTTCAAATATTGGCCTAGTTTGTTCAAATTAAGATTCGTTGCCTCAATATTAAATATGTCAAGAAGCTAAATATGGCAAAATAAAATATTCCAAGAACTTTATTCTAGTCTAAAATCTTGCAAATGGATTTAAGAAAGAATTTTATCTTCTTCTTCTGGTGCCTATCCGCTTAGATGATGATCCGATGATTGGACTTTGTTTGTTGCAGCCCTGAAGAGATTTATTGTTGTTCTGTAGAACCAGGTTCGAAGGTTTTTTAACCACGATATTATCCTTCTTTCTGGGCCTCTTCTTCCATCTAGTCCTCCTTGTATAAGTTGCAATAGGCCGTACCGTTGACTGTTTCTCATTATATGGCCAAGGCATTCCAGCTTCCTTGTCTTTATTGTTATTAGGACCTCTCGTTCTTTTCCCATTCTTTCTAGGGCCTGCTTGTTGGTGATGTCAACCGTCCAGGAAATTTTAAGTATGCGGCGGTATAGCCCAGGGGTCGGCAGGAGCGGCTCTCGAGCCGCATGCGGCTCTTTACAAAGACGTTTGCGGCTCTTCGGATATCATCATCATCAATGGCGCTACAGCCCGAGTCGGGCCTTGGCCTCCTGAATACTCCGTCTCCAGTTTTCTCGGTCCAATGACCGCGTCCTCCACGTTGCAAATTTCAGAAGCGATCTGCTGTCTTCGTCAATGGAATCCTCCCAGCGTTTTCTTGGTTTTCCGACTGGTCTTTTTCCTTCCGCTTTTCCTTTTTGTACTCGCTTGGGTATTCTTCCGTCTTCCATTCGCTGTACATGACCAGCCCACTGTAGCTTTCGGAGTTTGATGAGAGTGGAGACTTCTGGGTCCTCAAAAATAGCATACAATTCCTTATTGTACCGAATTCGCCATGCGCCTTGTTCTCTCACCGGTCCGAGGATTCGTCGCAATACCTTTCTTTCAAAAGCATTGACCATTTTTTCTGATGCCTGTATAAAGGTCCACGTTTCACTGCCATAGCAGAGTACAGGTCTTATTATTGTTTTGTAGATTCGCAGCTTCGTTTTTCTGTGCACGTCTTTACATTTGATTATAGGAAGTACCGAATAATATGTCTTGTTTGCTATCATTATGCGTCTTTTTATTTCGTTGATTTCATTGCCGTCTTTGGAGAGATTGGCTCCCAGATATATGAAATTGTCCACATTTTCTATGTTATAGTTTGCTATCGTTAGATTTTGTCTGATTGGCGTGTTTCTTCGTGATTGTACCATAACTTTCGTTTTGTTTTCATTCATGCGTAACCCTACTTCTAGTGCTGCCGTGTCAAGATTAACGAATACTTCCTTGGCGTCTAGTTTTGAGCGCGCCATTATGTTTATGTCATCTGCGTAAGCTACTATTTGGGTTGATTTAAATAATAGCGTCCCTCTGGTGTCAACAGGGAGTTTTCGTACGACATATTCCAAAGCCAGATTAAACAGTGTGGGTGCAAAGCCATCTCGAAGCTTGTTGTCAGCTCGTTCTGGATTCTTACTTGGCATGTTGAGTTGGTCATTGTAAGCCTTGTCAGTCGAACGAGTTTCGCTGGTATTCCCAGTTCCAGCATTATCGTGTACAGTACACTTCTGTCGATACTGTCATAAGCTTGTTTAAAATCTACGAATATTTGGTGTACATCGATGTTATATTCCCAGCATTTCTCTAGCACCTGCTTTACTGAGAAAATTTGATACGTAGTTGATCGTCCGGCTCTGAATCCTCCTTGGTATTCTCCAATTATATTTTCGGCATAGGGTTTAATTCGAGACTCAATGATCTTCGTCAAGATTTTATAGCATGTGCACAGCAATGAAATCCCTCTACAGTTTTCGCAGCACAGTTTGTCACCCTTTTTGTATATCGGACATATAATGCTTTTTCGCCAATCGTCAGGTAGTGTTTCCTGTGTCCATATTTGTAGCAGCAAGGTGTGAATTTTTGTAGCTACGCATTCACCACCGCTCTTCAGGAGTTCGGCTGGAATGTCGTCTATGCCCGGCGCCTTGTTGTTTTTTAATTTGCTGAGGGCATCTTTTACTTCTTCTACTGTAGGGAGGCTCACTATATTTTCGTCAGTAGCTGCCTCGGTCAAGTTGTCAGTTACGGTAGTGGACGGTGGTGAATTCGGGTTAAGCAACTGTTGGAAATATTGCCCCCATCTCGTCTTTATCTCCTCTGTGCTGCTAATAATGCCTCCTGCAGCGTCCTTGCATAGGCTCGTACTTGGTTGAAACCCTCGTTTTTGGTTTTTAACTATTGCATATGCCGCTTTTGTGTTATTTGACTTAAAATGTTCGTCCATTTTGCATAGCTCGTCATTCAGGTACTTTCTTTTCTTCTTTCTACAAATTTTGTTTGCAGATCGTCTGAGTTCGTCAAATATGTCTCTCTTGGCTCTTGTCGGTCGTTCGGTGAATTGTTTGTAAGCTACATTCTTTTTGTCTATTGCATCTCGGCATTCATCATCGAACCAATCGTTTTTCTTTCGCCGGGACTGGTGGCCTATAACCTCCTCTGCGACAGACTTAATGCCATTTTTGATGGAGAGCCATAACTGCTCTGTTGGCATTTCGTGATGGTTGGATATTTGGTCAAAATGTCTGTTTAAAGCTGATGCGTATGCACCTGCGGTTGACTCGTCTTTCAGCTTCTCGATGTCGAATTTGAGTGTCGGTTGGAATTTTGCAGGTCTTCTGTTTGCGATTCGACACCGGAATGAGGCTTTGACCAAATAGTGGTCAGAGTCGCAGTTAGCCCCTCTGTAGGTTCTTACATCTAAGAGGCTGGAGGCTGCCCTTTTATCAATAAGAACGTGGTCTATCTGGTTATACGTCCTTCCATCAGGTGACGCCCAGGTTCTTTTGTGAATGCTTCGATGCGGGAAGCACGTTGAGCTTACTATTACGTTTCTACTGCAGGCGAAGTCAACTAGACGTTGGCCGTTGTCATTGTTAATGTCGTGGAGACTGTGCCCTCCGGTTGTTCCTCTTTGTGTCTCCTCCTTCCCAACCTTCGCGTTGAAGTCACCTAGTATGATCTTGATGTCATTTGAGGGCAATGAGTCATAAATTGATTCAAGATGACTATAGAACTCGTCCTTAGTGGCCTCGTCCTTATCCTCCGTTGGGGCGTGAACATTAATGAGCCAGATGTTGAAAAATGTTGTCTTTATGCGAAGTGCACACAATCTTTCGTTAATGGGTTTGAAGTTGGTAATATGCTGTTTAAAAGCTTTGCTGACGACAAAAGCTACTCCAAACTCACGGCTTCCCGATAGTTTTCCACTTTTAAATATTGTGTGCGACCTCATGTCGGTTATCTCGCTGCCAAGCCATTTAGTTTCCTGGAGTGCAATAACATCAATGTTAAATTTATCAACTTGTTCTATGAGTGATTTTAGAGCTCCAGGTTTGAACAAGGATCGTACATTCCAGGTTCCGAAAGAGTGATCAAATTTCCGTTTGCCAGGTCGTTTCCGTTGAATCTGTCCAATCCGAGGCGAAGCATCAGGTTCCTTAACAAGTTTTTTTTTCCGGGAATAGGTTGTTAGCCCATCGCCCAATCCCCAATCTGGAGGCTCAGGTCTGTGTACTCAACCGCACAGACACGGCTTGACAATTTTCAGCTGGATGGGATATGTTGGAGTTCTCACAGCTATGCCGCGAGTCCAACTCTATCCGTCCTTAGCCTACTTCCTGAGACGCACTGGTGTTTCTGGCCATTCAGGGTGTCTACCCTCCTCCTTTCGCAAACCGGGCTTGGGACCGTCTATGGCGGAGTTCGGATTATGGGCTCTTCCGATATATCTGGGTGTATCTGGGTGCGCATCTATCCGGTGCGGTTTTTGCGATACGTAACTTTCATGTATGTTTCTTTCAATTTCGCTTCTTAACCTTGAACCTTTTAAAACTTACATATCAAATTATGAAGGACTATTTTATGGACCATTTCAGGTTGTGGTTTATTTAAGTTTTAACGACTCAGCCCATGGACAAAATGGCTTCAGCTGATAAGAAGAGAAAAATAGGTGATGAAAATCGAGAATTTAATAAAGAATGGACCGAATCATTTACGTTTTTACCAAATATGCAAGGCCTTCCGACATGTCTAATCTATCACGAGAAGTTGGCAAATAATAAAAAATCAAACTTGGAGAGACATTTCTCTACAAAACATAAATCATTCGCGAGCAAATACCCTGCAGGTGATGCACGGAAGAGAGCTGTTGCAGAACTTCAGCGTCAAATTCAGAAGTCAAGTTCCGTATTTGACAACTGGGCACATAGTGCAAATATAGTGAATCATGCTAGCTTTGCGGTCTCTCAGGAAATTTCTAAAAGAGGACAACCATTCACAGACGGTGATTACATTAAAGAATGCTTTGTGAGAGCATCTGCAGAGCTTTTTACGACTTTAAAAATAAAGAAGCAATCATGAAGAGAATAAAGGAATTACCTCTATCTGCGAAAACAGTGCAAGACAGAATTTCAAAAATGTCTTCTAATGTAACCGAGCAGCGAGTCGAAGATATCAAGCTGGTTTCCGCAATATCAATTGCAACTGATGAGTCGTGCGACCTTAGTGATACCGCACAAGTAACCCTCTTTGTGCGATATATCTCGGCACAAGGTCCCAAAGAAGAACTTCTTGGACTGTTTCCGCTCAAGGGACAAACACGTGGAGAAGATATTGCGACAGCGATAGAAGCATATATGGAAAAAACTGGAATTGACCTAAATAAAATCATTTCCATTGCTACTGATGGAGCTAAAAGCATGACAGGCGTAAATAAAGGAGCAGTTTCAATTTTAAGGAGAAAAATTGATCATGAAATTCTTACGTTCCACTGCGCAATACATCAAGAAGCGCTTTGCGCCCAAACATTTCCCGAAGACATGGTTACGGTAATGAACCTCGTTATCAAAATAATTAACAGCATCTTGGCCAAACCACTCTATCATCGCCAATTTAAGGTGCCGGCGCGAGTGGTGTAGTGGTGACGCTCGTGGCCTCATGTTAGAGCGCTAACTGACAAGTATAGAGGTCCCGAGTTCTATCCCCAGTGCCGGCCGCATTTGTTCCAGAAGACAAATGTGAAAAATGGTAGTTAGTGCAATTTACAATAACAACAGGTTTCTGGGCCTAAGTGAATGTGAATGCAGAATACAATAGGCTGCCAATAGGCCGACGTATTCGAAGGGTCGGCAAACTCGGCATTCACATCGAACCAAACTTTATAAAAAAAAAAAAATTAAGGTACTCTTGGCCGAAATGGATAGCGAGTACCTAGATTTACTTCTGCACAATAAGGTTCGCTGGCTTTCCAGAGGTAATGTACTAAAACGCTTTGCTTCATGTTTAGAAGAAATAAAATTGTTCCTACGCGAAAAAAACATCAAGAATTGGAAGAAGACACCTGGCTACAAAAATTACATTTTATGGTCGACATTACTTCACATCTTAATGCTTTGAATATAGTATTGCAAGAGAAAGGAAACATCGCATATACATTATTGGAAGAAGTAGAGTGCTTTGAAAATAAATTAGAAGTTTTCACCGAAGATATAGAGAAAGGTGCATTAGTTCATTTCAAGAACTTAAGGCAGTATCGCGAAGAAAAAAACAGTTGTCTTAATACGACATATTTCAGCAGCGTATTACGAAAAATCAAGAACAGTTTTGGTGAACGATTTCAACAATTCAGAGCAAATAAGACTACACTAGCTTTCATCGTACAACCTCTTAAAGTGAATGTTAATGAAATCAACTTAACCCCTTTCGACGTAGACGCTGGTTCACTCGAAATGCAGTTAATAGATTTAAAAAGCAAGGACCAACAAATTCAAAAATTGTGGAGCAACAAATTCAAAGATCTGACCAGCCGCCTGGAAGAACTCGAAATAGAGAAATCTATTTTAATTTCTCAACACAAGTGGACAGCTATAAAACAACTGCCTAAAGTAGAAACCACATATGACGTTTGCCTCACACATATGACGCGTTAAAAAAACTAGCTTTTGGTATTCTCACAATCTTCGGCTCTACATATATATGCGAACAGACATTTTCCACTATGAATCAAATAAAAAATAAACTCGGAAGCCGCATAACGGATGAAAATTTAGAATCATGTATTCAATTAAAAATAAGTAGCTATTTGCCAGATATTGTAAAGCTATCAAAAGCGATGCATGGACACCGTTCTAATTAAAATGCAAAATAAAACATTTTGGACTTTTTTTTATATGCGGCTCTCTGGTACCTTCGTTTTCCTGTCTACATGACAATTTGGCTCTTATCAATTGACAAACTGCCGACCCCTGGTATAGCCAAATCTCAAATGCCGCTAGTCTCCGTTCGGTAGCCTCTGTCACAGTCCAGGATTCCACTCCATATACAAGTACTGTAAAGATGTAGCATCTCAGTAGCCTGATCTTCGTTTGTATATTCAGATGATGCGCTTTGAATACCTTTGCCATTTTCAGGAATGCGGATCTCGCTTTTTCACCCGACATTTGATTTCAATTGAGTGGTCTCATTTTTCATTTAATGTTGTCCCTAGATACGTGCACACGTGTAAATAAGAAGTTGGAGGAGAAAGGCTCTAGATAGAGAGGAATGGAAGGAAGTAATTGAGCAGGCCAAGGTTCTACATGGATCTTAGTGCCGACAGAAGAAGAAGAAGATACGTGTATTTTTGGACTCTTTCAATCAGTTTGTTCTTAACTCGAAGCTGTCCGACATGGTTGTTGTTTTTGGATAGTATCATGTACTTCGTTTTTTAATATTGAGCGTGAGACTGACTTATATTCTGTTCATCAGCTCTGTTTCTCTCATCTCATATTTCGCGTTCTGTTTCTTTGGGAGAGTAATGAATGTTGATGTCAGCCATGGTTTTGGTATTTCTCTTTTAGTTTACACCTTGTTCACCATCGAATGTTTTCTGTATCGAGTAGTTTAAAAAAATCGCTATATGTTGTGTGGTTCAGCAGCTTTACCATCTTTCAGTTGTCTTATTGCTTTGTTATTGTCATGCCTTCTAAATTAGTAACAACAAAGGTTGTCCGGTCGTCTTCAAAGAGTTCGCTAATGTATTTCTTCCAGGTATCCATTATTGCAGATTTGTCAATAATTATCTTGCCATCCGTATGGTGTAATGATCCTTCTGTGTTTGGTTTGTACGAGGGGCAAGTAAAAAATAAGGTTCCCACATTTTTTTCAGGCGTAAGGCATTTTTTATTGCAATAAATATGTAGACATCTGAAAGCTTGTATTTTAAACTATTTTTCTACATAGTCGCCAGATCTTTTAACGCATTTTTCATGACGAGTTATCCACTTCTGAAAACCCGCTTCGAGGAACTCCGCCGCTAGGCCGCGGATGTACTTGGTGACCGCTTCCTTCACCTCTTCATCTGTACTGAAGCGTTGTCCACCCAAGTGTTGCTTCAATTTCGGAAACAAGTGGAAGTCGCTGGGAGCAAGATCAGGGCTGTAGGGGGCATGATCAAGCAATTTCCAGCCGAATTTGTTCAGTAGGGCGGTGGTCTGTCGAGAGACATGCGGTCGCGCGTTGTCGTGGTGCAACCTAACGCCCTTGCTCAGTCTTCCTCTCGGCGATTTTGGATGACTCTTTTGAGTTTCGTTAACGTCTCGCAGTATCTGTCCGAATTTATTGTAGTCCCTTTAAAGACGCCTTTTCGGTCCAAAAACACCGTAGCCATCACTTTTCCTGCGGACAGCGTCTGCTTAAACTTCTTCGGCCTCAGCGACCCGGGACGGCGCCATTGTTTCGAGTCTTCTTTTGTTTCCGGAGTGACGTAGTGACACCACGTTTCATCTCCCGTAACAATGGAGTCCAAGAGTTCTTCGGTATTGTCGGCGCATTCTCGAAGAAACCCCTCGGCACACTTGACGCGATTGTCTTTGTGGGTTTCTGAAAGCATGTGCGGGAACCACCGCGAACACACCTTGTGATAACCAAGTTTTTTGGTCAAAATGTTGTCGATGGTTTTTTCACAAACCTCAGGAACCTGATCAGCCAGCTTCCGAAGCGTTACTCTTCGATCCTCGAGGAGAATGCGCTCAATCTTCGCCACGACTTCGTCGGACACCGATGGCCCCTCCCGCTCCTTTGCTCGTCGTGAACGTCTATGCGTCCTTCGGAGAACTCCCTGCACCATTTGCGGACGTGTTGAACGCTGATGCAAGCTTTGCCATAAACTTCTTCCAACTGTCTATGAATTTCAATAGGTGTAAGCTTCTTCGCGTTTAAAAATCGAATCACTGAACGGATTTCACACCTGGCGGTGACGGCGATTGCGGGCTCCATCGCGGATGGCTGTTAGGCCGGCACTAAGCTTCGCAGTGATCTTCTAGGTAGTTGGAAAGGAGTGAGGGGGATCAACAATGAAGGTGGTGTTGCCGGATTTCGCCTAGTATCTCGCGCGGCGAGTGTACAGCGTTGGGAACCTTATTTTTTACTTGCCCCTCGTAGATCCCCGCTGTCTCTCTAATATTTATGTACATTTCTGTTCTAAAACTTCTATTTCTTTACATTGTTCTTTTATCCAGTTTTCTTTTGCTTTTCCTATTTCTTGTCTTATTTGCCTTTGTGCAGGATATTATAATTTCTCTCGTCGTTCTTTATCGGTCTTCCAGTTCTTCCTTTTTCCTCCTCTTTTTTTCTCGCTGTGTTCGTCTCCAATATCTTTGAAAGTTCTAGTTAGTATATTTAGGTTTTCTTCTACGTCGCACATTCATTCTAAAGTTTTACATTTTTCATTTATTAATTTTGCCATTTCTTCCTTTAATTCTTCGTTCAGTTTCCTCGTAGTCCATTTCTTCTTAGTTTCCTCATGACTTTTTCATTTTTATTCCAAACGTTCCTACTACTGGGCGGTGGTCTGATGATATATCTGCCCCTGGGTAGGTCTTGACTGATGTGCAGCTATTACGAAATTTGCGGTTCACTAGTATGTAGTCTACTTCTAGTAGATTCCTTACTATGTTGAATGGTATATCTTGTGGTGATCTCCATGTATAGAGTCTACGCATCGGCAATTTGTAGAATGTATTTAGTATTAGGTGTTCCTCCACTTCCGCAAATCGCGGAATCGCATATCTCCTCGCTCGTTTCTTGTACCTAATCCGTACTTCCCAACAGAGCCCCCACTTTTTCCTTTCCCGACCTTGGCGTTTAGGTCTCCCATGATGATTGTCATGTCTTGCTTACTGAGTTGTTTGAGAGTATCGGTTACTGATTCGTAGAATTGTTCTCTTTCTTCGTCTGCCATATCAGCGGTAGGGCCATATATTTGTATGATTTTTACTTTTATTGGGGTTCTGTTTATTTGTATGACCATCATTCTTTCTGATATCGGTGTGAAATTTGGTTGGAGTATCTTGGAGACTATAATCCAAACTCTATGTATGTGTTGGTTGTCGGTATTTTCGGAGTGGTATACTTTGTGGTCTTTGATACAAAACCTTGTACTGGGCCATCACATCTCGCTAATTCCCATAATATCTATGTCCATTTTCTCCATTTCTTTCGTAGCGTTTTATATCTTTCCTGCATGTGCCATGGTCCTCACATTCCAAGTATCTATTTTAATCATTTGTTGTTTCATTTGTACGAAGTTTCGCTGGATGACGACTTGGGTAGCCCTGCTTTCTTCCCCTGTCGAATCTTGATTTCCTTGTCCATGATCAGTACAATTTTTTCTCTTACTGTCCATTCCTTCCATTTTGACTGTTCTTTGGAATTTGATGGGGTAGTTTCCCGTTGTTCCCCCATCGCAGTGTCAACCGGTTATATCGGTTATATATAACAACCGGTTATATATAACAACCGGTTATATCGATTATGTTGATATTCGCTTGTGAGATTATGATGATAAGCCTATGCACGAATGTTTCTTGTTGAATTGAAAATGATTTCTTGTAGAATTATTTGTTGTCTACTCTAGATAATTTTCTTTGTTTAGCCTTGTCTTGATTTTCTAAATTTAGAAAATTTCTATTTACCAACATTTTTAATGTCTATTTTCGGTTTTAGAAAGTTAACAAAATTGCCTTTAATTTGAGGTATTAGTTATCATAAGCAATTGAGCATTAAGCTGACTACGTGAATTATAAAATTAGAAAACAAAAACTTTTATAAGGTTTTGGTAAAATTGCAATAACTTTGAAAAAGGGAAATAATTTCTATTTATGTTTTCAGTTTTGGAGAGACAAGTAAATTACCTTATAATTCGAGGTATTAGTTATCACAATCAATTAAGTATTAAGCAAATCATGTGGATTACTAAAAAACTTTTGCAAGCTTTCAGTAAAATCGCGGTATATTTGGAACCGGGTTATATTTTCGAGTTCTGTTTTTAGCTTTCGAAAAACAACTTAGTTGTCATTAATTTGAGATACTAACTATAACAATCGGTAGGGTATTAACCTAACTACGTTGTTTAGAAGATTAGAAAACGTTTCTATGTATTAGTAAAATTGCGATAACTTTTGAGCGGGGAAGTTTTATCGATTTCTGTTTTCGGTTTTTGAAAAACAACTAAATTGCAATTTATTTGAAGTACTAACTATAATATTTGGTTTGGTATTAACTTTCATACGTGGACTATAAAATTAGTAAACATTAGCAATTAAGATACTTTTGCAAGATTTCAGTAAAATCGCGATAAGACAAAAATATTTTAGATTTTTGTTTTTAGTTTTCGAAAATCAACTAAATTACCATTAAATAAAAGTGCTAACTATAATAATCGGTTGCTTATTAATCTAACTGACAAGGGGGCCCTGTCAACTCGTCATCACCGATTTGGCCCAAATTTACAGCATATGTACGGCTTGACTAGAAATGAAAGTGACGCAAGCGGAAGGGCCAGATCGCCAAGCTTTAAAAAACTCGACTAAATAAGCAACGGCAACTCATAAGCCCGCTATGTTAGTGGTAGGTAATGGCCGGTCAGCTCAGCGGTAAGATCTTAGGTTCATAGTACGAGGATCGCTGGTTCGATTCCACGTGAGGACGCTTTTTTTTACAATTTTTAAAATGACTTTCTTTTATTATTATTTATTATTGTTTAACTTTATAATTGTAATTATTAATTTGTCAATTTAATTATTTTATTAGTATTAATATTTATTATTTGTTTCTTTATAACTTCAACGGTTAATTCTTAAAATTGCTTTCTTTTATTATTACTATTATTGTTATTATTCTTATATTTTTACGATACTTTCGCCACAAATGAACCGTAGTAATTCATAATGTAGTTTAACCATCAAGGTCATTTTAAAAATTGTAAAAAAAAACGTGCCCACGTGGAATCGAACCAGCGATCCTCGTACTATGAACCCGAGCTCTTACCGCTGCGCTGACCGGCCATTGAAATGTATTCTAACATAGCGGGCTTATGAGCCGTCGGTAGTCGGGAGTTTTTTAACGCTTGGCTATCTGGCCCTCCCGCTTGCGTCACTTTCATTTGTAGTCAAACCCTACATATACTGTAAATTTGGGCCAAATCGGTGATGACGAGTTGACAGGGCCCCCTTGTGAGTAAGTTGTAAAATTTCGTAAAATCGCGATAACTTTGAAACTGGGAAATATTTTGGATTGGTGTTCCCAGTTTTGAAAAGAAAACTAAATTACCATTAATTTGAAGTATTGACTATAACAATCGGTTGGTAATTAGTCGTAACTACGTGGATTAGAGAATTAGTAAAGAAGCTTTTGCAAAGTTTTATTTGGAAAATTTTCTTTTTTAAAATTTTAACTTTGCAATAATTGCAGTTTTTATAATTAATTTATTGATTTTCTAAAAATTCAAATATTATAGTTCCTGAAATTGTAAATCTTCACTGTTATATCATATTTATCATAAATCAAAATATATGTAACAAAAGTTATAACACATATTATAAATTTTAGCATATCTAATTCTATTTTTCCTAGTATGTGGAAGAAAACTCGTGCGATACCATTACCTAAAATTAGCAACCCGTCTACTTTCAATGACTTGCGCTCTATTAGTATTCTCCCAACTCTTTCTAAAGTCTTTGAAAAACTCATTGATACTCAGATTGAAATATATTTTAACGATAATAAAATACTACCTGATTCACAATCTGGATTTAGGAAGGGTTTGGGGTGTAATACAGCTTTGATGAATATAACAGATGATATAATAAGTAACCTGGATAAGGGAAAGCTAGCCATTCTAATTTTATTGGATTATTCTAAAGCATTTGATACAGTAAATCATGACATCTTATGGTAATGACATGACATCTTATGGTAAGCTACTAATCTTATGGTAAATTACCTGCAGGATAGAATGCAATTAGTGTGTTATAATGAAGAAAACTCTTGGTTTTTTAAATGTTACTAATGGTATCCCACAGGGCTCAATATTGGGCCCGAGATTATTTACATTCTATCCCTCGGATTTTCCATTAGCCTTTCTTTCTTGTAGTAGTCATTTCTATGCTGATGACACTCAAATGTATATATCCTCTTATCCAGACGCATCTTCACAAGCAGTCACCGCCATAAAATTTGACTTTTTTGGAATTTAGTAATGATCATTGTTTCAAACTAAATTATAACAAAACAGTTGCCATGGTATTTGGAGGAAAATTGGAAAAACAACGATTTATTGAGCAATATAGTCATCAAATTAATGTTCATGGCCACAATATTCATTTTAGTTCTGTGGTGTTCATTTCATTATATAATACATTTTTTTTTAATTTTCTCGTTATGTTATTATTATGTTATTACTTCTATGTTATGTTATTATTATGTTATTATTTTCATTATTTTGGCTATTTTTAGTTTAATTACTTGGGTTAGTTGAACAGACGTCTTGTCTACTATTATTGTAGGCAGGGCGAACTGAAACTCGCCCAATGGATTGCATGTTTTATTGATATTTTTTGTTTATTACGAATAAGGGCCTTGATTATTATTATTATTATATATAATTTTTGTAAGTTATTTAAAGTTTCATTAGTAGTATATTAAAGGGCGAGTTCAGTAAGCGAGATTTTATAGCACACGTCCAAGTTTGGTTAGGTTAGGTTTTCTAATGGACAAGTGCTGAAAAATGCCTTACGAACGGGATTTTTATAGTATTTTTGCTATTTTGCGCCCTTTTATGTCATTTCTAAATAAAAAAAATCGCCGATACATATTGAGATGTATATCGCCGACATATTGTCGCAGTCGGCGAGCCATAAGCGTCAATTACAGACGCAAAATAGAAAAACAATTGTTCCAAAACCAAAAAAACCAAATTGTTCTATTAAAATCTTAAATTTTAAAATTTATACAAAAATCATAATAATATAAAAATCATAATAATAAATCATCATAATCATTCTAGTTTCTAAAAATTAATATTTTTAAAACTTGAGGATGTTCGCAGTTTTGGTAAATTGTAATATAAAATTCTTACAGATTTTTAATTTTCAGGTAAATGGCGCTCGTGGAAAAAGAAACAAAATTGTTTTCGAACAACGCAGTATAAAATGCAAGTATTACAACTAAAATTTTTTAAAAGTTTCAATATTACCAATAATAAATTTAGATGTATTCTAAAAAAAAAGAAAGTTTCAGAACAGTTTCTTGACTATGTATTTGAAACTTTGTAGATTTTTCATCAAGCCAGGGTAAGGTTAGAATACCTACAAGATAATGTTCCTACTGATGTCCTTTTTTTAGTTTATATGACATCTACTTCTTTGGCATATTTTTTCTGTCCGTTCCAACAACATTTGTATTATTTTCAAACAATACTTTGGTGATGAATACGAATAGTCTAAAATCAAAGTAAATGGATTCAGCTAGTTCCATGACTACACTTTGCTATACAGGAAGTAAATAATCTTATATACACCCTCCCCTCATTTTACACGGTTCCGTTCTGTACACTTTCTCGGTTTTACACGGTAAAATAAAAATTTAATTGATAAATAAAATAGTTATATAGTAATATTATAAAATAGTAGTTTTTTAATTTTTATTTCTCATGGGCGAAAAGTACTTTTTGATGCACGTTTTTTAATACGAGAAATGCCACTTTTCGTGGTATTTCCACATAACCTGGGTAACGTACGCAAATATTCAATATCGCTAGGTTACATTAAAAAAAACAAAACAAAAAAAACACAATCAAGACCGCAGTTTTAAAAAAGTGACGTGAAGTGTCAAAAAAAATTTCATTACAAGATAATAATAAAAATTTAAGAAAACGTTTTAAAATGAGTGTATATGAAAATTCTATGGTGATACCGGAGACGGAGGAGACTTCTTATGACGAATCCACAGCACCTGAGACAAATTCTTTATTTTTGGTTCTTTTTTTTTGGATGACCCCTGGATCCCAAACTTGTAAGATACATCCCCTCGCATGAGTAATAAAAAATATTGTTTGTAACACGGTCGGTATTGCCAATTGCTCTCTCGAGCGAATGTGCGCACTCACTTCGTTCGTGCGCCCAATTGCGTTCTTGCGTCAAATTGACAACTTACCGCCCTAATTACAAAATATACTATTAAATAATATACATTTTATTTTAAATTATTTTTGTTTAAACCGTGTAAAAACGAGAAAGTGTAAAAGATGTACCGTACATAACGAGGAATGGGTGTAATTGAATAATGTAATAATATAGTGCACGGCGTCCACAGAGACAGTTCTTAACTTCTCAGACACGTCAAACAATGGCACATGAATTGAATAAAGTCACTCAGACGTAATTGTATGCCAAGGGGTTACATACGCCATCGAATTTTCATTTATTCCGATCGCTACATTTTCTGTGTACAAAAATGTTTCAAATTTGATTGATGTCCAAAATGCCAATTCCAGATATTTTGCACAAAACCAATTGATTTTTATCGATTGGAAATTGAAATTTCGGTATTTAAAATTTGCAATGAGGATTAGATCATTGGTTTAAAATAAAAACTTATCTGTTTGTAGATCGCTCTTACATTTTGAAATTTCTCAACATGAAAAATTGAAGTAAAACTACTTTAGAAGCGATTTGAGAGTATCTCAGACCTTTTTTTGACGGAAATAACCTTGAGTAAAGTCTATATTCAGCTTACGTCCTAATTGATATTAAACTTGATCCGCAATTGACATTTCGGAGTTTACTACTTGCTCCGTAATTGATGTTAAAATCAAGAAATTTCATCAAATTATGTTAACTTTTACAGAACACGTATTAAATTTATTCATAGAATTGGTGAAACGGATCCTACGTTATAGAAAAACTTACAAACTTAAAACAATCGGAACACACATTTTTTACTAATAAAATAATTAAATTAACAAATTAATAATTATTATTAAAAAGTTAAACAATAATAAATAATGATAATAGTAAAAGGAAGTCATTTTAAAAATTGTAAATAAGAAAAAGCGTCCCCACGGGGAATCGAACCAGCGATCCTCGTACTATGAACCCGAGCTCTTACCGCTCCGTTGACCGGCCATTAAAATTTATGCTAACATAGCGGGCTATGAGTTATGAGTTGTCGGTAACTTACCAGTCGGCGTAAAAATGGCCATCTGGCCCTCCCGCTTGCGTCACTTTTATTTATAATCAAGCCCTACATATACTGTAAATTGGCCAAATCGGTGATGACGAGTTGAAACGGCCCCCAGTCTTTTTAGGGCTAGGGTTTTGGTAGTCCTAAAAGGACTCAGTAATTGTTATAGAGCTCCAGAAAGTTTGAATATATTTATATATTCAGGCTGTGTTCCAATTGTTTTAAGTTTGTAAATTTATTCTTGTTTTTTGTTGTAATTTTTTTTATCTTGCACATCAAAAAGAACACATTAATAAATAAATTATTGTTTGTGAAGGCAGCCATTATTATAATCGTGTGTAAAAGTAAGTCTCAAATGGATCTCAAAATCTCAAATGGAGTCTCATTATTAAACGATTTCTTGTTACTATGGCAACAACTCGCGTCACTAAACATAAAACATAGACATAGTGAAAATAAATTCTTCTTCTTCTGGTGCCTATCCGCTTCGGATGTTGACGATCATCATGGAAATTCGGACCTTGCTGCATGCCAGAAGAGATTTGTTGTTGTTGTGTTGAACCAGGTTCGAAGGTATTTTAACCACGATATTCTTCTTGGTCCTTTTCTTACATCTACTCTTCCTTATACGTTGCAATAAACCGTACCGTTGACGGGTAGCCGTTGACGGGTAGAAGGTATTCCAGCTTCCTCGTCTTTATTGTTAGTAAGAGCTCTCGTTCTTTTCCCATTCTCTCTAGGACCTGCTTGTTGGTGATGTGAGCCATCCAGGAAATTTTGTGTTTTGGGGCGGTATAGCCAAATCTCAAATGCCTCGAGTCTCCGTTCGGTAGCCTCTGTCAGAGTCCAGGACTCCACTCTATATAGAAGTACTGTAAAGGTGTAGCATCTCAGTAACCTAATCTTCGTTTGTATATTCAGGTGATGTGCTTTGAATACCTTTGCCATTTTCAGGAATGCGGATCTCGCTTTTTCTATCCGACATTTGATTTCAATTGAGTGGTCCCACTTTTGTTCCCACTATGTTATCCCTAGATACGTGTATTTTTGGACACTCTCAATCAGTTCGTTGTTAACTCGAAGCTGTCCGACATGGTTGTTGTTTTTGGATACTGTTATGTACTGCGTTTTTTTGACATTGAGCGTGAGACCATACCTTTGACTAACTTCTGATATTTTGTTCATCAGCTCTTGCAGGTTTTCTAGGCTATCTGCGCATACTACTGTTTCGTCCGAATATCTCAAATTGTTTTAATACTGGCCATTTATTTTAATACCACATCTTATTTCTTCCAAAGCTTCCTGAAATATGCGTTCTGAGTATATATTAAACAAAGTCGGGGATAGTAATACATCCCTGGCGCACGCCTCTCTTGATTTCGATGTGGTCCGATCTTTCTCCTTGAATGCGTGCCTCAATACGCATTCAAGGAGAAATATCGGACCACATCGAAATCAAGAGAGTCGTGCGCCAGAGAGTTTGTTTGCAGTATAGGTTGCTGATTATCTTTATGTTCCTGTGTTCTAACCCTATCTCTTTTAGGATATCTATGAGTGTATTATGTTGTACTGTGTCAAAATCTTTCTGGTAATCAATGAAGCATATATGGACATCACATTCCATTGACAGACAAAATACTTCAAATCACTGACACAATAAGGTTAGAACGTTCAGCGCCTCCGTGGCAAAAGTTGATAACTAGTAAAAACGCACAGTGACGAGAACACTATTTGCTCGTTGTTGATGTAATCTGGATAAGCCTAGATTTAATCTAGATTAGGTTATTGTTAGGTTAAGTTATGTTACAGCCAGATAAATCCGGACTGAGAAGCCGAAACTTCTTGACTCAAAATAGGAAAAATGAATTCAATTTTAACATACGTCCGATAATTTATTTTCGGCACTCTTTGCACAGGTTTTGCACAGGTTTTGATACAGTGATATCCCTACATCTCTGTATCAAAACCTGTGCAAAATCTGTGCAAAGAGTGCCTGAAAATAAATTATCGGACGTATATTAAAATTGAATTCATTTTTCTTATTTTGAGTCAAGAAGTCTCGGCTTCTCAGTCCGGATTTATCTGGCTGTAACATAACTTAACCTAACAATAACCTAATTTAGATTAAATCTAGGCTTATCTAGATTACATCAACAACGAGTAAATAGTGTTCTCGTCACTGTGCGCTTTTACTAGTTAGCAACTTTTGCCACGAAGGCGCTGAACGTTCTAACCTTATTGTGTCAGTGATTTGAAGTATTTTGTCTGTCAAAATTACAATTTTTCAATATTATCGTTAAAAAACAATAATTTTTTTGTAGATTCAACAGAATTTGAACATGCTTCGTAAATAAAATAATGTGTGATAGACGTGTGTGAAAGGCATTTTTTGCCTCCTGGATTGTAAAGCTAGCTTTGACATTGTGTATACGTCAAGAGAAACTAGAAAGTACGGCTACTATGCGGTAAAGTCACTTTAGCCAACATTATGCCGCATAGTAGCCAACATTATGCCAAAAAAAAATTAAATAATTTCCAGTATTTTAAATAATCTAAATCTATTTGTTTCTTAAATAATAATTGTCGGCCAAAAAAATTTATACAAATTTCGTGCGAAAATGATTTTATAACGCGACAGCTCACCCTTAGGGCTCGTTCCCCATTAGCTGGAAAAATCAACTTTTCCGCACTCTAATGTAAATAACTATTGTGCACTCATAACTATTGTGCACTTGTATCATAAACTACTGTAGTAGACATATTAGTTTGTACAATTTACAGAAGAAAAACAAATGTTGCTAACTTTATATTGTTAATAACATTTTTCCTTACAACCCAATAAATTGATTCTAATCACAGTTGATTTTGGTAATAACAGTTACTTTTCTGTAATTGGTTCTTTTGCCGTCGACCCAGGTCAAAATATGCCGCCTAAGGCGAATACAACTTTCGACGCTCCAAAAATTTTCGAAAATTTTCATATAAATTATTTCTTTCTATATAATTGACTACATCCAGCGGTGTCATACCTGTTGTTATTATACAGGGTATCTACAAAATAATCATCGGGTTTTAAAAAGACATATTTCACAATGTTTTACATATATAATATTAAATGACACATGAAATTAAATGTAAAATGTTCAAGTTTAAAACGCGCGCCAACAAACTTCGCTTTATTTAAACTTCGCATTTCATTTAAATGGAAAGGTGAACCGTCACAACATTCGGATATGAGGCACGGAAAATGCTCATATAATTCTGGAACATGAAAGGAATTCCCAAAAATGTAATGTTTTCTGTGCAACCTCCAAAACAAAAGTGTACGGACCCCTTTTCTTCAATGAAAACACTGTGACGGGCACAACATACTCGATATGTTGCAGTTTTAGTTGTTTCCGCAACTGACAGAGGATTCCAACAAGATTGGGGATGGAGCCCTGCTTAGATGCCATGAACATTGGCATAATGTCGTGTCGCTATCTAAACGACGAACTTCCTCATCGCTGGATTGGGCGATGTGCTGTACAGGACTTGGTATTGTTCAGCTGGCCTCCCAGGTCACCCGATCTTACGGTTTGTGTTTTTTTTTTTGGGGGGTATATTAACCCTTAACCACTTGCCATACGTCTCAGGTGAGAAAATTACTGCTACTTTGGGTCTGAGAGACGTATGTCAGGTGGTTAGGTGTTAAAGATAGGGTTTACGTGCCACCAATGCCATCAACACTGGGTGAACTCCCAGAACGCATCACTGCTGCTGTTAACAGCATCGATGGGGGCACATTGCAGCGTGTGTGGGCCGAACTGGACTACCGTTTAGACACGTGAATGTGTCATTTATTATAATATACGGAAAACTTTGTGAAATATATCTTTTTAAAACCCGATCATTCTTTCGTAGACACCCTGTACATACATACACCCTGTATTCCGCACAATTTTTAATTCGTTAGACAAATTTATAGGTTCTATATCGTTTTTTGCAAATCCTGACAATTGTCAGGTACATGTTTGGACAAAAGTCAGGTACATGTGCAAATCCTGACAATTTTTTAGAATTTCGTCAGATTTTTTTTGCGCTAATAGAATATCATATAAAAATTCAATTTTAGTATTATTTTCCAATTGTGTAAATCTTTCTGTAACAGAATTAGTACAAATATTTAAGAGAATTAAATACTTGAACTTTTTAGACACATTTACTATTGGTTTATCCGTTCCTTCGTAAATAAATAATTTGATTTTACGTCTTAATAATTTAATTTTATTTTAATTGAAAGACTGCTTTCAAAATATGCATTTATTTGCATTTCATTAGCTATTTCTTTAGCTTTACAAATTATTTGCTCAAAACTATTTATACGAAATTCCATCAGAAACAAATTTACGCTATTTAATATTATAACACATTCTGATAAAATCATATTTGGGCTTATAATATGCCACCCTAAAAACCGCCTGTCCGACCAGGCGCACGTGCCGGCACTGCGTCGACCCATATTTTTTTAACCAACATTTTTGAATAACTACATTTTTTTTCTACTTCGACATAGAGAAACATTTTCCTAATACATTTTTTTTGCAACAAAGCCGTATATTATTTTCTCGTCCAAAGATTTATTTTATAAATAATAAATTATTGCAGATTGTTGTTAATTATACTGAAGAACTTGAAGAACAAAGATTCGGTTACGTAATGCGCTTAAGTAATTTCGAAGGGAACACAATATAAATTGCACAAGATGTTTGCACAAATTTGCCTTTCTAAGTTCTTAAGCCATTTTGCCCATGTGTTAACTACATCTTTTTTCAACAAGAAAAAATGTTGATTTTCCGTTTCCGTTCGATTACGCGTTCTTAAAAGTAAATCTGACCTATCAAAAACGCAATTATTATTTAAATTTCTGATTTTTTTAAACATTTGTTACACGGAGAATAATATCTATAAATAAATTCCAAGGTTTATTTCATATTTTATTATTTCATTATTCAATTTATTTAAAAATAGGAATTATTACAATTTATATTAATAGAGAGAATTAACAATCAATTCTGAATTAAAAAAAAAATCTTTTTCTATTTTGCGTCTATAATGAAGTCATTAAAGCCCTCATATTCGGGTTCGTTAATGGCTCGCCGAGTACGACACAATTTTCTCAATGTGTATCGACGATTTTTTTATATAGAAATAGCACAAAAGGGCGCATAATAGATAAAATACTAAAAAAGTAAAAAACTCGTTCGTAGGGCGTTTTTCGCACTCGTCCATTAGAAAATTACTTGCTACGCTCGTCGTTTTCTATACATGGACGCGTTTTAAAAAATCCCGTTTATAGAACTCGTTCTTTAATATTCAGTAAGATCCCGCTTAACGTGTAGGATACGTCCATCAAAGTAGAGCGTAATGCGAAACAGCGCTAAACGAGGCTATCTTAACATGTAAATAATGGGGTTAGGGGAAGAAGGATAGAAAATTTGTTAGGTATTAAATTTAATAATTATTTTTTTTTAATAAAAATAAAACCAAACATTTATTTCTTACAAAAATATAATCGAATATATGTCGTAGTCATTTTGCAAAATCCGTTATTTCATGAAATACCTGGGCACTTCCTGAAACGTCGGCGTTTAGTGAAAAACATTGAAATTGCATTTCCCGCCTAGGTAGTTCATGAAATGACCAGTCGACGCCGGCATCTCGAGCTTAAAGCCGAGTTCCACAATCAGACGCACAATGCAGTTTGATTTTTCTTGTAATGCCATAGACGGATTTTGCTAAATTTTTGCATATATTGACTTTGAAGCCTTATCTTAGTCTGTGCAAAATTTGGCTAATCTAACTTTGCTAGAACTACGCGAAATTATTCGTTGAAATTTGGTCTAATTCTGTTTATTCGCAAATTAGCGGGACAGGCGAAAAAGCAAACGGATTTTGCAAAATAAACGGATTATCATTGAGGCCTTATCTAAGTCTGTGCTAAATTTGACAAGTCCAACTTCACTATCTCCATTAATATTTTGAATTTTAGATTTTTTTGTAACTCTGTTGGATTTGCAAATTTGTGTCACAGGCGAACCAACGGACGGATTTTGCTAAACTTTTGTAAAGATTAACTTTGAAGCCTTATCTTAGTCTGTGCAAAGTTTGACTAATCTAACTTGTCTAGAACTAGGCGAAATTACTCGTTGAAATTTGGTCTAATTCTGTTAATATGCAAATTTTCGGCACAAGCGAACCAATGGACGGATTTTGCTAAACTTTTGTAAAGCATTACTTTGAAGCCTTATCTTAGTCTGTTTAAAATTTGGCTAATATGGCTTGTCTAGAACTATGCGAAATTATTCATTGAAATTTGGTCTAACGAACAAACGAACTAACGGACGAATTTTGCTAAAACTTTTTGGTTGCAATTTTAGGTGATTAGAGAAGAGTGTCAAATTTTGGACGACGCATTGATCAGATATTCGCGAATCATCGACTGATCCAATAACCTGGAACGTCGCGGCCGTTATCTAGAAACCCATTGGCGTTCAAGAGCCGACGCGTTTATTGGACGACGCAAATTATTTGGGCACTTTGGACAGCCTTTATGTGGTTGTCAGGCGTTCCTGCGAGCAGCAGGACACCCGGCATGGACGAGCTTTCTCCACACGACATGGACGTAACGCAAAGAGAACTGCAGTTGTTTTGTAATGACGTTTTTGACATTTTCCAGACTACTTGAATATCATGCAAGAGAAACAATAGAAGTCGACTTTGACAGCTGAGACCGTTTGGGGAATCCTGCGGGGGTTAGAAACCTTCGCACAGCTTTTACATTTAGCCACAGACGACAAAACAGTGAATATAACACAAATGTTAAATTTATTAAGTCATAGGAAATGTCAAATTACAAACGTCAAATATGATGTGTCATTGGAAATGTCAAATTTCCAACATCAAATGTGATATATCATTGTAAATGTCAAATTTTGAACGTAAAATGTGATGTCATACGAAATGTCAAATTTCAAACATCAAATTTGTCATTAAAAATGTTAAATTTGATATGCCATTGGAAATGTCAAACGTCAAATTTGATATGTCATCGGAAAAGTCAAATTTCAAACAACAAATTTGTCGTTGCAAATATCAAATATCAAATCTCAAACTTCAAAATAGATATGTCATTAGAAATGTCAAATTTCAAACGTAAAATGTGATATGTCATAGGAAATGTCAAATTTCCAACATTAAATTTGTCATTGGAAATGATATGCCATTGGAAATGTCAAACGTCAAATTTGGTATGTCATCGGAAAAGTCAAATTTCAAACATCGAGTTTGTCAATGGAAATGTCAAATCTCATATGTCAAAAATGATATGTCATTGGAAATGTCAAATTTCAAACGTGAAATGTGATATGTTCTAGGAAATGTTAACTTTCAAACAACATATTTGTCATTGGAAATATCAAATTTGATATGTCAATTTACAAACGTCAACTATGATGTGTCATTGGAAATGTCAAATTTCCAACATCAAATGTGATATATCATTGGAAATGTCAAATTTTGAACGTAAAATGTGATGTCATACGAAATGTCAAATTTCAAACATCAAATTTGTCATTAAAAATGTTAAATTCGATATGCCATTGGAAATGTCAAACGTCAAATTTGATATGTCATCAAATTTCAATCATCAAATTTCAATCATCAAATTTGATATGTGATCGGAAAAGTTTAATTTCAAACATCGAATTTGTAGCTGGAAATGTCAAATAGCAAACGTCAAAATTGATATGTTATTGGAAATGTCAAATTTCAAATGTGATATTTATGTGATAAATATGAAAAGCAGCTCAACAAATGACCTTGTACATCAGCTTAATTAAAAGAGGTAACAATTTAGGGCTGTTTTTCATAACATTCATGATATTTTTAAAAAAGAAGTCTTTGTTTGCAGTTATTCCTTCCATTTTCTTGAATATTAAACAATTACTCTTTATTACGGAACGTCCCACAACACGCAGGCATTACAGGAAGAACGAAATTGTATTGTGCGTCTGATTGTAAAACTCGGCTTTAAGTACGAGATGCCGAACTACCTAGGCGGGAAATGCAATTTTAATATTTTTCACTAAACGTCGACGTTTCTGGAAGTGCCTAGGTATTTCATGAAATGACGGATTTTGCGAAAAGACTACGACATATATACATATAAAACCAAATAAAATTCTGTCAGATCATTCAGATCAGAGTCAGAGTCATCAAGTCAGTCAGATCATTCAGTCTATTCTGTGTTTCCAATTTTCTGCCTTTTTGTCAAGAAGGCATCTAATGTAGTTGGCGTTTTCCTTTTGCGTTCTGTTAGAAGTTGTTGATAAGTGGATAAAGCATATATAACACCCCGTCTTGCTTTTGAACTCCTGTCAAAATTTGGATCATTTTCAATAAATTGGTCCATAATTTCAGTTATAGTGGTCAAACTCCTTTTTACTAACGCCATCGAAATTTCTTTTTGCTCTTCTTCGAAATCACTACTACAAATATTTTTATTTTCTTCTTGCTCAGGTAATTCCTTGAGTTCATCATTCGAAAGACTAGCTGCTGTTTCTTGAACTATTTTTTCGACGTCTTCCACATTTACCTCATCTAAACCGGTTTGTTTCGCTAATTTCTTCCACTATTTCATCTATATCGACAGAGTGTCCAATGTCTTTGCTCTTACTTAAATATGGCCAAATGTTCTTCCATACTCCCTTCAAACATCTTTCTGTTATCTCATCCCAAGAAAGGTTTACATTTGCTACAGCATTCATGATATTGTAGTTTTTCCAAAATTCTCTTATTGATTGCTTCTCTTCTCCGTCTGATTTTTCAAACATCTGCTTAAATGTTCGCCGCAAGTAATAAGCCTTAAAATTGGAGATAGAGCTGCAAGAGAGACAAAGACACATATGTGAGAGTACCTATAATAGAGACTACAGCAAAATCCAAGTTTTTGGCAGATGTCCAGAGTATCTAGTTAATCCTAAAGCCCCACAGGTAGCGATTGCCCGGTTTAGGTGCGGTAGTGAGGAAAGGGGTAGAAGATATTGGATGGCTGCAACAGATAGGACTTGTCGAGTATGTGGAGAAGGGGAGGAGCTCTGGGAACATTGGGTGTTAAGCTGTAAGAAATGTGAATGGAGCGAAGTGGAAAAGTCAGTGGCGAAAAACTGGAAGAAGGTTATGGATGAGAGTGGCTCCGGTTTTGTGTACATGAAAAAAATATTGAAGTGCAAAGGACAGGATTAAAGGCCAATATAAATGCCAATAAAGGATTATTATATATAGTAGTATACTAGATAAGACAGGATCGATAGTACAGGACAGGACAGGACTAGTTAGTACCAGGCACGACTAGACCAGACAAGACAATACCTGGATAGACTGGCAATATTGGTCAATATTGTACAAGCCTGTAGAAGACAATAAGGATAGGGCAAGACTGGATAAAACTAAACAATAGAGTCGATTAAAGAAGATACTGGGTAAAATCTCCAATATTTTTATTCAATATTTAATTTAATATTTCCATTATAAATGGTTGTGTTGACATTCGCGTTTCAAAATAAAATTTGCACGAAACAATTTTTCTGCTGAAGCATAATAAATTTAGAAAATTCTCAAATGAAACGATTTTCTGCGAACTGAAACTATTACTCAAGTAAACGATTGCTTCGAAACCCATTTATTATTTATCTTGGCACTTACCTGGCGACATTTTCTCGCAAATTCTTTAAGCAAAAAACATCTCGCTTTGTGCGAAAAACCCATGAAATGTTTATCTAATTGGATACACAAATTGTTACAATCTTAAAACATGTTTCGTATTGTCCAGTCATTTTAAATTTCTAATTCGCTTTTGTGACGAAACCAAAATAATTTTCGAATTTTGGACGAAGAATAAAAAGGACCGATGACCTACATACTGTGAGCCAAGTCTTTATTTAGTACCTTAAGCCGTTGCATATTTGCAAAATACCTTTAAACTAAAAATAGTTCCACTAATCTTGCGGTGGAAACTTCAAATGTTTTGCTGGCAATATTTTCTTATGGATATTATTTCATTAAAATCTATTTATAGTAGTTTTTATTTATAGTAGTAACAATGAATAAATAGAAAAAATAATAATAAGCTAAAAAAAAATAATAAATAAATATTAAACAGCAAATAATAAGGAAAAATATATATATACAATAAATAAAACAAACAAAAAAAAAATTAAAAAAAGAACCGGTCCCAACCAACCAGGGGGGTTAAAAAAAATAAAAATTAAAAAAAAAATTTTTTTTAAAAAATACAACAACATCCTCGAACTCCGCACCCAACCCCCCACCTAACCTGCACGTCGCGCAACACTCTGCATCAACAACGCCCAACAACAACGCCACATCAACATCGCCACATCAGCAACACGCCACAACAATACCTCAAGTCGTCCTGTCGTCATCTACATCCACACCCAGGCTGAAAAGGGTCATCCCCTACAACAGCCCTCCCCCTTCGGGGGGAAAAACATGATTATCGTTCGTTCGTAGAGACGCACATGTGCGTCCGCTCAGCTCAGCTTGGCTTCGTTCCGCCCTCCCTCTCCTCTCCTTAACCTCTGTTTGTGAAGAATACTAGGCCGTAGGTCGGGTGCTGGCGGATGGTTCACGCAGGCGCAACACTAATGTGTTCATATATGCGCTAAGGCATTTATGCAACCACGATAGCAGCACATATTAAACTCTCTCGTAGGAGAGGTGGGAGGGGATTGAGTGTGGGAAAAAGTGACGTAGCTGAGCGGATGCAATATGTGGAAAAATGACGGAGCTGAGAGAAGCGGACCCGATCGGATCTGATGTGAGCTGAGCGGAGCGAATCCAGTGTGCGACAAGCCTTAGGCTTAAGTCTAAGAGGCTTGAGTCTTGAGAGTCTTGAGGCTACGGCCTGATTGGAAATGCGTTGAGCGGGGAGCGGGGCGTGCAGTTAAAGCGGGCAATGGGCGTCTAATGTCTGGCCTGAGTGATGAGCGTGGCGTGCAGCGTGCAGCTGCATCCGGCGCGGCGGTCTCCCACTCATCTCAGTGACTTAGCTCAAGTCTCGAAAAATTAGTTCCATAGACAGCGTTGTCGTGGTCAAGTTGATTTACCATCATGGCATCTTATGACGTTTTCGACATGTTTTTAGAGGAAAATTCTTTATTATAAATGGACCTATTAACAAAGGTGCTGTTGTTAAACAAAGTAAAAAGTTTGGAGAATCTTTTGCTTTTGTGCTTGATATTTTTAAAGAGAGGATGAGTTGATTTGTGCTTGATATTTTTAAAGAGGGGGTGAGTTGACCAAATTTCTGGTTTAGCCTGAATATGGGAAATAATGTCCTCAAACGACAAACTGCACGCTGTAGAGGTGTAGAGGAACGCTAATCGCAAACTGATTTGAAATGAGCGTGCACGCCACGCTGCCCGCCCCGTTGGACGCAAACCCAAACACCCCGCTCACTTACCAAGCTACTCCTTACTCAGGGGACACCTGCTACTAAGACCACGTATTTGAGATTCACGCTGCCCGCCCCACCCCGCTCCACGCTCTGTTTGAGCGGGCACTCGGATATAAACCTCGCGCACAGAAGAAATAAAGAAAAGACTAAGAAAAAGGTCAGGTCTGGTCAATACACCCTGCTTTCAACTATGAAAACTTGATTGATGATTCTGACCAAGCTAACTTCACTCTACAATTGTCTAAATATTTACATATTTATTTGTATGTACACGTTTACCTATACTTATTTTATTCTTTCTGAAATACAATTGTTTGGACCATGTCTCACGAAAATCAAATTTTCCAGTTTGAAACATGGCTGGTCTAATCACTTACCTGTTAGGGCCGCTCGCGTCTCCGCCACGTGTGGTGTATGTGTGATAATGGGTGGAAGGATCGCTAAAAATTGGTGTCTTCCAGACGTTGGATGCCGCTTCAGCCCTTTGGGCTCGTGATTACACCCCTGGTTAACTTGCGCTCTTAATTGCGTGCACGTGTCGGTCTAACTTGGCTTCGCGCCTCGACTCCGTTCCGCTCGCTTATTACTCTCGAAGCATACTACCGAATAATATAAATTCGCGAAGTAAATCGATAAATCGCGCGAATTCGGCCCAGGTCGATACACCTTTCCCCTTCTGTTGATCGGTGCCGAAATCGATTCAAATGTTAAATTTAAAAATACAGATTTACTAAAAACAATTGGCACTTTTGCAAAACGCTCCGTTAAAAAAAAAACTATAAATTAGATATCGTTTTTATTCGTACATACAATATGTAAAATTGTTATTGTTTTGATTTTGATAATCCGGAATTATTTGATAATCCGGCGGTGTTTTGGTCCCATATTTGTCGGATGATCAAGATTATACTGTGCTAGAAATGCTTGTTGCGTTGAATACTCGCGTTGAATGTTGCGTAGTCGGAAACATTTTCAAAAATTAAATGTGAAATGTTATAGCAATAAATAAGTGAAATCTTATTTTTTGGAGACTTTCAAAGAAAATGAATCGAAAATAAAATCGTCAATTAAAAATTGGCACTTTTGCAAAACGCTCCGTTTATAAAAAAAAAACGATAAATTAAATATTTTACTTTTGAAAACAAAAAAAGTAAAAAACGTCGTAAATAATAAATAGATAAAACAGAGTTAGACATTAGAATAGCATTTAACCTTTTTATTGAAATTATTTTGAAACATTTTTAACTGCTCTATTTCAAGCTAGAAGGTAAGACAAGATTTATTGCATTTCTCGTCGCTTTTGTAACTGAAGCTCACCAGAAATTTTAATAATCCCAAGAAAAGCAATTACGGTGTGAAAAGGATTTACTAGGAAATGAATAGAACGAACGATTTGTCGACTATAAAACCGGATCAGTTCAGATCGAACCGTTTTCGTTGCTTTATGAATATTAGAAATGTCCGTTTATGTATCTGGGCGTAAATCGTCAATGAAGATGAACAATGTGTTCTAACCGGTATCAAAAGTAACGATGTCATTCACAAATTGAAATACACGGACAATGTCGATTTCCCCGCCCTTTATTTGATCCACAATAGGTGATGTGTGTACCAACCATACACACGATCTTGATTGGTAACACTGCACGCCACAAAACGCATCAACTAACACAATGGAGGACTAGAACATAACGTACACTTCAAGAAGAACAGATAGTTCACCTTGTTTTGTTTCGTTATTATTTTTTATTATCTTCGTGATGTGTGGCATTTTAACACAAATGTCTTCGTGATAAATTTCTATTACTATTGTGTTTTGTAATCGATTGGAATTCTTGGCTTCTCTGTTCCGAGTCTTGTCTGTCTAGTATTGTCCATTTTCTTTAATCTACTCTTATGTTGACTGTTGTGTTTTAGAATCTTTACTTTTATAGCTTTTTACACTAAATTTTCAATAAGAAACTGCCAGTTTTAGGCAGACAAAACTAGAGAAATAAGACTATACAGACTAGACGGATTATACAGACTTGACAGACTATACCGACTAGTCAGACTAGCCGGATTAAGAGACTGGACAGACTAGACAGACTGGACAAACTAAACAGACTAGACAGACCAGACAGACCAGGCAGACCAGACAGACCAGACAGACCAGACAGACCAGACAGACCAGACAGACTAGACAGACCAGACAGACCAGACAGACCAGACAGACCAGACAGACCAGACAGACCAGACAGACCAGACAGACCAGACAGACCAGACAGACCAGACAGACCAGACAGACCAGACAGACCAGACAGACCAGACAGACCAGACAGACCAGACAGACCAGACAGACCAGACAGACCAGACAGACCAGACAGACCAGACAGACCAGACAGACCAGACAGACCAAACAGACCAGACAGACCAGACAGACCAGACAGACCAGAGAGACCAGACAGACCAGACAGACCAGACATACCAGACATACCAGACAGACCAGACAGACCAGAGAGACCAGACAGACCAGACAGACCAGACAGACTAGACAGACCAGACAGACCAGACAGACCAGACATACCAGACAGACCAGACAGACCAGACAGACCAGACAGACCAGAGAGACCAGACAGACGAGACAGACCAGACAGACCAGACAGACCAGACAGACCAAACAGACCAGACAGACCAGACAGACCAGACAGACCAGACAGACCAGACAGACCAGACAGACCAGAGAGACCAAACAGACCAGACAGACTAGACAGACCAGACATACCAGACAGACCAGACAGACCAGACAGATCAGACAGACCAGACAGACCAGACAGACCAGACATACCAGGCAGACCAGACAGACCAGACAGACCAGACAGACCAGACAGACCAGACAGACCAGACAGACCAGACAGACCAGACAGACCAGACAGACCAAACAGACCAGACAGACCAGACAGACCAGAGAGACCAACCAGACCAAACAGACCAGACAGACTAGACAGACCAGACATACCAGACAGACCAGACAGACCAGACAGACCAGACAGACCAGACAGACCAGAGAGACCAGTCAGACCAGACAGACCAGACAGACCAAACAGACCAGACAGTCCAGACAGACCAGACAGACCAGAGAGACCACACAGACCAGACAGACCAGACAGACTATACTTCGCCTAAAGTACAAAAAACAAAAACATAAACACATCAAATTTATAACAAACACCAAAAAGCGTTTTTTTAGCAAAATTAAAGAACAAGCCGAAAATAAACAAAAAACGTTGTGGAATATAATTAATGAACTATCCAACAAAACACGTCCAGTGGATGAAATAGAATTAAAAGTGAATTACGAACTGACTAAAGATCCGCATGAAATAGCTAACTTATTCAATAGACATTTCAAGAATTCAGCAGCAGATGTAGCAAATAACATCAACCGAACCCAAATCACAAATACACACGTACCATATAATATAAACTCAATGTATATAGACACATTCACAACAGAAGAAGTGTTGAACATCATCGCTAAACTCAAGAACAAATCCAGCAGCGGCCCGGACTTACTGCCGTATAAATTATTTAAGGAATTCAAGAACGAAATTGCAGCCCCAATCACAGACATTATTAATATTTAACTCGATAGAAACTGAAGAATTTCCTGAGCTACTAAAAACCTCAAAAATAATGCCCGTATATAAGAAGGGAGATAAGACAGACATTATGAATTACAGACCAATATCACTTCTATCGGTGGTATCAAAAATAATGGAATATTGTATTGAGAAAAGATTAAAATGTTTTATCGATAAATACCATTTAATTCCTACCCAACAACATGGCTTCAGAGCGGAAAGATCAACTACAACAGCAATCAGCGCTTTTTATGAAAAAATATTAGAGGAGATAGATAAAGGGAAACATCCTGTGGGAATCTTCTGTGACATCTCCAAAGCTTTTGATTGTGTGTCGCATGAAAAACTTATAGAAAAACTATATAGATGCGGAATTCGAGGCAAAATTGGTAGATGGTTCGAATCATTTTTACACCAAAGAAACCAATATGTTCAAATCTGCCAATCAAACAATAATAGTACTTCTGCGCAATTAACAACAGATATCGGGGTACCACAGGGAAGTGTTCTGGCGCCTTTATTGTTTTCTTTATATACTGCAGACCTGATACAATATTTAAAGGGCAGGGAATGCATTCTCTACGCAGACGATTCCAGTTTTATAGTATCGGAGCCGTCTAAACAAAAAGCTGAATCAGAGGCAAATGAGCTTCTAACCGACCTTAATCAATGGTTGTCTGCCAACAACTTATACTTAAATATTGGAAAAACAAAATATATTGTATTTCAAACAACCCGTAGTTTGCGAGAAGACGATTTAACACTTAAAATAGGCAACGCAACCGTTCAAAGGACCGACACAGTTCAATTTCTTGGAGTAAATTTAGAAGAAAATCTAACCTGGAATACCCACATTGATCGAATAACCAAGAAAATAAATTATAAAGCCTACCTCATAAGAAATATCCGCTGTTTAGTAGAACAAAATGTGCTGCTAAATATATGCCACGCGGAGGTACAATCTGTTATCTCGTGCGGGATTATAGTATGGGTACCCTCTCCACAAACTCAAAGGGTCTTCAAAGCCCAAAAGAGAATCATCCGGGCAATCATAGGTGTAGGTAGAACAACATCCTGTATGCCCTATTTTAAGAAGCTAAACCTCCTTACGGTACCATCCATATACATAGGGGAAACTGCATGCCATATTCACAGGAATAAGGCCTCAATTATAAGAAACATAGACCAACACCATCACTTCACAAGAGGTCAAAAGCAACTACGAACTCCAATATCAAATTTAACAATTTGCAGCAAAGCACCGAACAAGATTGGAATCCAAATCTATAACAAGCTTCCAAATATGCTGACCCAAGAAACCTACCACAAATCTTTTAGAAAAAAACTTAAAATAATGTTAATAGAGAAGTGCTACTATAGCCCTAATGATTTTTTTAATGACAAATTCAATATGTAATTTTCCTTTGTACATCGTAGAATGAATAAATTTGATTTTTGATTTTGATTTTGACTAGACAGACCAGACAGACCAGATAGACCAGACAGACCAGACAGACCAGACAGACCAGACAGACCAGACAGACCAGACAGACCAGACAGACCAGACAGACCAGACAGACCAGACAAAGCAGACAGACCAGACAGACCAGACAGACCAGACAGACCAGACAGACCAGACAGACCAGACAGACCAGACAGACCAGACAGACCAGAGAGACCCAACAGACCAGACAGACAGGACAGACTAGACAGAATAGACAGACCAGACAGACCAGACAGACCAGACGGACCAGACGGACCAGACAGACCAGACAGACCAGACAGACCAGACAGACCAGACAGACCAGACAGACCAGACAGACCAGACAGACAGGACAGACCAAACAGACCAGACAGACCAGAGAGACCAAACAGACCAGACAGACAGGACAGACTAGACAGACCAGACAGACCGGACAGACCAGACAGTGTGAAGAGACCAAACAGACCAGACAGACAGGACATACTAGACAGACCAGACATACCAGTCAGACCAGAGGGACCAGAAAGAACGGACAGACCCGACAGACCAGACAGACCAGACAGACCAGACAGACCAGACAGACCAGACAGACCAGACAGACCAGACAGACCAGACAGACCAGACAGACCAGACAGACCAGACAGACCAGACAGACCAGACAGACCAGACAGACCAGACAGACCAGACAGACCAGACAGACGAGACAGACCAGACAGACCAGACAGACCAGACAGACCAGACAGACCAGACAGACCAGACAGACCAGACAGACCAGACAGACCAGACAGACCAGACAGACCAGACAGACCAGACAGACCACACAGACCAGACAGACCAGACAGACCAAACAGACCAGACAGACCAGACAGACCAGACAGACCAGACAGACCAGACAGACCAGACAGACCAGACAGACCAGACAGACCAGACAGACCAGACAGACAGGACAGACCAAACAGACCAGACAGACCAGAGAGACCAAACAGACCAGACAGACAGGACAGACTAGACAGACCAGACAGACCGGACAGACCAGACAGTGTGAAGAGACCAAACAGACCAGACAGACAGGACATACTAGACAGACCAGACATACCAGTCAGACCAGAGAGACCAGAAAGAACGGACAGACCCGACAGACCAGACAGACCAGACAGACCAGACAGACCAGACAGACCAGACAGACCAGACAGACCAGACAGACCAGACAGACCAGACAGACCAGACAGACCAGACAGACCAGACAGACCAGACAGACCAGACAGACCAGACAGACCAGACAGACCAGACAGACCAGACAGACCAGACAGACCAGACAGACCAGACAGACCAGACAGACCAGACAGACCAGACAGACGAGACAGACCAGACAGACCAGACAGACCAGACAGACCAGACAGACCAGACAGACCAGACAGACCAGACAGACCAGACAGACCAGACAGACCAAACAGACCAGACAGACCAGACAGACCAAACAGACCAGACAGACCAGACAGACCAGACAGACCAGAGAGACCAAACAGACCAGACAGACAGGACAGACTAGACAGACCAGACAGACCGGACAGACCAGACAGTGTGAAGAGACCAAACAGACCAGACAGACAGGACATACTAGACAGACCAGACATACCAGTCAGATCAGAGAGACCAGACAGAACGGACAGACCAGACAGGCAGGATAGACTCGACAGACCAGACAGACTAGTCAGATCAGACAGACCAGACAGACCAGACAGACCAGACAGACCAGACAGACCAGACAGACCAGACAGACCAGACAGACCAGACAGACCAGACAGACCAGACAGACCAGACAGACCAGACAGGCCAGAGAGATCAGACAGTCTAGAAAGACTAGAGAGACCAGACAGACTAGACATACCAGACAGACCAGACAGACCAGACAGACCAGACAGACCAGACAGACCAGACAGACCAGACAGACCAGACAGACCAGACAGACCAGACAGACCAGACAGACCAGACAGACCAGACAGACCAGACAGACCAGACAGACCAGACAGATCAGACAAACCAGACAGACCAGATAGACCAGACAGACCAGACAGACCAGATAGAATATTTCTAAGTGCACTGCGGCGTGGAGCGCAACAGGAATCATCGGCGCACTTCGTTATTTGAAGAAAATATTGACTTTCACGAACGTGATTTGCATACCAGGTGTCACAAACTTCTGCGCTTTCTGGAAAGACTTCCCAGGAGGCACATATTCTGCTATCACGTTGTGGCCGTCAATAACCACCTGGGACCAAATCTCAGCCAATGTTTCGTCTGATAATAATTTAGAATATATATATATATATATATATATATATATATATATATATATATATATATATATATATATATATATATATGATTCCTGTTGCGCTCCGCGCTCCACGCCGCAGTGCACTTAGAAATATTCTATACCAAGGATTTTTGCCGGCACCTTTTCCAATGTCACAAAACCCTTTCCGTATACCAAACCCAGATGAAGTCGGAAAGGAATTTTTTTGTGCGACGGTGTATAACACTACGTCCGGATCTCTCACAGGGTAGAGAAATACCCTACGATTCATATTGTCCATCTATTAAAGATGACATCACCGGAAGGACGTGCTCAATTTGTGGAATTTATTTTGCCTCAAAAACTTCCATGAACAACCATCGCAAAAACGTGCATGGTCGTGCAGTGGACGTGTCTCGCGTGAGACCTCTACGGATTCTCTCCAGGAGATCACAGGAGGTCTTGTGTGTCGTGGAGGAAAGCGTGGAGTGGATAGACGTCGAGGCCGTTGATGAGGAGAATGTAATCACGTCTGAGGAAACTCCTGATGATACCGTGATCTACGATGTGTCCGAGTGGATTAATGCTGGGAATGTGTTCGTTGCTGGCATATTCTACGGGTGGTCACCGACGGGGGGAGGGGGTAAAAAAATGTAAAAAATGGGTCACGTAGTATGGGTACGGTCCCTTACTTGATAGTCAATCCTAGGCAAAACAGAAATACTAGAACAACAATTATATGAAAAATACTTACTTTACTTACTTTCCGTGTCCGGGTCATACGACATCTTTCCAAAAAATAGCGGCTGCAATAGCCTTGTCGTTACATAAAATTAAGTCTTAAGTGAAGAATACATCATTTGACACATATAGAATGAACAAGACTAAAAAGTTTTTATTTAGTAAATTATGTTAGGACCTTGCGTATTATTTTTAGTTTCCATTCTGGCAAGTGAAATTTACATTCAATAACTTTTTTTTAATGAATTTTGACCCTGAAATACAAGTTTTCGCAGTTTTCTTTTTAAAACCTAGAAACCCAAATCCACTAAAACATTTATTTTCGCGAAAATTCTTAAATTAACACTAAAACATTCTAACTAAAATAATATGTTCTTAACACAAAAACATTTATTTTTACAAATTCCTATAAATTATCATTTTGAAATTGACGTTATGTCTGTGAAAATATTTTAATAAATTTGCATTGTCCGGCTAAATGAAACCCAAGAATTTATTGATTTGCACATATCGAAATGGACGTTGCATAATCTTTTCGTTTCGAACGGCAAACCGGATGTCGTTACGCAATGCAGAAATTTATAATTTGTGCATTAATCATTGGACGAAATATTCAGAAGCCAAAAACTAATATAAATATGTAAGTTTATTCAGTAAATACCAATTTACAAATCAAATTATGACAAATTGAAGGATGACAAAATAGCTAAACATATTTTTATTATGCGTAAGAAAATTTTATCGTAATTATTTGTTTTGGTAGGTAATCAAGTTTATTAATAGACCTTTTCACGGTTAGTTAAGCGTATGCGCATCCGCCAAGTTTGAAAGGCAGGAATATGAAATTTTCGGGCACATATTTTGTTATACATCAAAAAGTTCAGGCACTTTTTGACGTATAACATGGCGGAAATTGGCACATGTGCACAAGAAAAATTAATATGAAAATACTATGAAAATACTATATACTATGTACTAATTTCAAATACTATGAAAGGCCTATTCAGTAATTTCAATATTAAGTTCAGATCTGAAACTTGATCATAATTAGTATTTTTGTCCACAAACAACATCGTTAATCCTTCCAACAATCTTCTATATAGAAGTTCCAAAACTCCTAGACAAGCATCAACAACTACGGACAAAATTTAAAGACAGCAACAAACACTGGACCATTGCAGACCCGCTATGCATAAAACGAGACATAAAAACCACTTCACGCCGACACCCAACTAAGACGCTTTAAGAAACAATCTACGACGACTAACCTCATCAACTCATCTGATTTCATTCTCGCATCAAATTAAATCAATTTTAACTATGATATGCCGAAGTACATATTAAAACATATTAGAAATCGAAAGATTAAAATGCTACGAAGCATATAGATCTTGCTATTCACTTTATTTACAATTGACTCGGTCGAGATATTCCATGTGAGGGATTCTTCGAAGGTAACTCCTAGAAATTGTGTATCTATATTTTGCTCTTAAAATAACAAATTATTTGCGGAGAACCAATTGAACACTTTTACCATCAGTGCATTCGCTTCGATTTCAGTGTCTATTAATGAGTTCTAAGAAATTAAAAAACTTGCATCAACCGGATATAAGATGCAGTGTTTGCCACTTAAGTAATGAATAAGGTCGGAAAAGAATCGGGGCAAGCGCGCTGCCCCGTGGAACACCAATGTTAATATACCCTGATTCCGATGCGACGCACTCATTCAGAAGGTGTATTTTAACATAGCATTGTCTGTTATGGAGGAATGATTGGAACCATCTTTCCACTTTCCCCCTGATACCATACTTGTGTAACTTATTCAACAATATCTGATGAGATGCAGTCGAATGCCTTGGACGATCGAATGTCCTTCGTTGTGGATTTGTTTTTTCTAAGTACATGTTGTTCTTGTGGGATTATATTGTGTTTATTGATGAATTGTATTAGCGTTCTCTCCATGCTGTATTCAAGGCTACAACAGATACTAGGGATATTGGTCGATAGTTGATTAGATTTGTTTTGTCTCCTTTTTTGAGTACAATGGCACAATGACAAATCTTTTGAGAATAGCTGGATATACGTGGTCTGTTAGAAAAGTATCCGACCTTATTTTGATAACCTGATGGATTTAAATCAAGCGCGCTTGCATGAGCTGACCTTGAACCTTCGTGCGCATGCATGAATTTTTTTCCGCCTGTAAATAGCGTCAGTTGCTGTCGAGCAGTGTTCGAGTGACGTAGTGTATAGTGCTCTCGTCGGTTTTTCATTGCAAGTAAAATGACGACAAGTGAAATGAGGGATGTCCTACGTCGCCTACGTGATGCTGTTCGACGCAAGCGACTGGAGTTGTGTTCGTCAGGAAATTGGCGACTCCATCACAACAATGCTCCAGCACATTCTTCGCACTTGGTTCACAATTGTTTGGCGAAAAACCAGACTCCTCTGGTTCGACAGGCTCCTTACTCCCCTGATATGGCCCCCTGCGACTTCTGGCTATTCCTTAAGGTCAAGAGGCCATTGAAAGGAATGCGATTTTAGACAAGAGAGGACATTATGGCTGAAACGACAGCCGCGCTAAAGTCGATTTCGAAAGAGGCTTTTTCCGAATGCTTCCAACAATGGTGGCACCGCTGGGAGAAGTCTGTGGAGTCCCAAGGAGACTACTTTGAGGGTGAAAAAGCAAGGGCGTACCCAGCGAGGGGTAGGGGGGGCAGCTGCGTTGCTTCGCATTTGGTCGATTGTCTTTCCCGTGACCACGATCGCCAAGTCATCAGCGTAACGCCTTCCGGTACCCGTAAGTGGTAGCCGTAAGTTTAACGCCTTCAGGTACCTGCAGCCTAATTATGTCGTCGTATAAGATAGTCCACGGAGTTGGTTCTAGAACATAACCTTGTGGAACACGCCCACCTATTTCTTTCCTTGTGTTTCTGTCAATTTGTATCCATTTATCTTTAAAATAGTATTTTACGGTGTTTATAAGGCACTTGGAGATTCCTCTTTCTTCCGTTTTATTTATTATCAGATGCCATCACGCAGTTTTAAAAGCCTTCGTAACATCTACTAGTATCACGGCACACCATCTTGGTACCCCAGTTTCGTTTGATCCCCTTGCTATTTTTACTACTTTATTCGTGTAGGGCATTCTGAATGCCGGTTGGGTTAGGTTTGTTTGATCAGGTTTGGTCTGATTTGGTTTAGTTTGGCCTGGTTTGTTCTGGTTTGGACTGGTTGGGTCTGGTTTGGTTCGATCTGGATTGGTCTGATTTACGAGGAAAGCATCCGGCCTAGACGGCATCCCAAACCTGGCTTTGAGAGCCGCCGTCAAAGCTGCCCCCACGATCTTCACCAGGGTGAATGACAGGTGCCTACGCGAAGGTATCTTCCCGGACGTATGGAAAAGGCAACGTCCTGATCTTAAAACCCGAGAAGCCCCCCGGAGAACCATCCTCGTATCGCCCACTGCGTATGCTTGACACGGCGGACAAGATCCTGGAGAAGATCGTCCAGGAGCGCCGCCGCGGCTGCGTGGATCACCAATTGTAAAAACCAGTACGGTTTCAGACCTGCGAGGTCGTCTACGGATGTGGTAGAAGAGGTAAAGCGCTTGGTCACTAGTCACTAGCGAGGAGACTTTGACTCATGGTTGCACTGGATGTGAGAAATGCTTTTAACTCTGCAAGATGGGACAATATCTGTGAGGCCCTCTGCCGAGACTTCAATGTCCCTGGGTACTTGAGAAAAATCATCTCGAACTACCTCAGTGACAGAGTACTATTCGCGGAGACGACATCTGGAGTCAGGGAGTTCAGCATCACCGCAGGCATTCTTGGACTTATGGAACGTCCCGTACAACGGACTACTGAAGCTGCCCTTGCCAGGGGACTGTCGGCTGGTAGCGTACGCAGTCGACGTGGCGGTTCTCATACCCAGCACCGACTCTGACGCCATGGCTGCACAGTTCGAGGAAGCCATAGAGCTTATCTGGGAATGGATGGAGTCAGTCGGCCTCTCCCTGGCTGTACAGAAGACTGAGGCAGTGCTTTTCATTGGCAGTACTAACCTACCGGGGATGCACCATCAGGAGCAAACCTGCCATCAAGTACCTGGGAGTGATGGTGGACCAGAGGTTTAACTTCAAGGAGCACCTCAGATACGCAGGAAACAAAGCCGCGACAACTACCGCAGCTATCTCCAGGATACTGCCCAACATTGCCAGGAGAAGGGTGCTCGCCTGCGTTAGCACCTCGATACTTCTGTATGCGGCGCCGACCTGGGCAGAAATGACGGAGGTTCCCGCGTACCTAAGCCTGATAGCCCCCGCACACAGGACGAGTGCACTTAGTATCGCATGCGCCTACCGGACTGTATCCGCAGATGCAGCACATGTCATCGTTGGCCTGCCGCCAATAGACCTGCTAGCAAAAGAGCGCATGCGACGATATAAAAAGAAGAAGGTGTCGGCCCAGGACCATCCCCAACAGACGGGGGCCGACAACGATCCAGCACAGACCGAGAGGGCGATCACCCAAACATAGTGGCAGTAAAGTTGGAACACATCAAGTAACGGTCGCTGGACCTACCACTTAATCCCGTCCATCGAGCCGTGGATCTGTAGGATGCACGGTGATGTGAACTATCACCTCACCCAAATACTCACGGGACATGGGGCTTCCGTTAGTACCTCCACCGAGAAGGGCAGCAGTAACACCCGACTGCCCCCAGTGCCCAGGGATCTCGGAGACGGCAGAACATGTCCTGCTGGAATGCCCCAGATTCCAGCAGGAGGGACAGAGATGGGAGTATAATTCTGGCGCACGCATAACCGTCGCTAGATATGGTGCGTCACTGATGTACTCGGAGGAACAATGGAATGCTGGCTGCGAGCTAGCCGTAAACATCCTGATGATACTACGCCTCCAGGAGGAGGCGGATAGGCCCAGGAGAGCAGGGCGAAGAGGAAGGCATGAGTAAAGACAACATACTCGACAAAAGTGAATGTCGGAAGGGCCGAAGCTCCCCCCCCGCGAAGTAATGACTAGCGTCGGTTCCACGGGGGATCCACGCGAAATGTAGAGGTTAGTTTTTAGTGGGTAGTTGCGTCACGGGAATACCGGTGGCGGTGAGTCCCACACTCTCCAGAACACAACGTTCTGGGGGTCGTGCGTAAACGCATCTCCTCCTCTAAAAAAAAAGGTTTGGTCTGCTTTGGTCTGGATTCGTTTGGTCTGGCTTGGTCTGGTTAGTTCTGGTTTGGTCCGTGGCACATAATCATGTCGAAACTGGAAAAGTTCGGAGTTAGCCAGTACCTAATCAACATCATACAATCGTACTTCACATATCGCGTCATCCAGATAGCACCTAATAGGGAGAAGAAGATCGGGGACGGTGTACCTCAAGGATCAGTCCTCGATCCAACACTCTGGAATGTATTATACGACGATGTCATTTCTGTGGATGTGGAGGAGGGAGTGGAACTGGTATGCTACGCGGACGACCTGGGCGTAAGTGAAGGCAATATGTAGCATTCTATCTAATATTAGAGGCCCACGACAGCCTGGAAGAAAATGGACAGCTGAGCGGATGAAGGAGCATTCTGAGAGGATGAGAAGATTTTGATAAGAGAAGCGGGAAAGCGCCAGAAGATGAAATCACGTATTCAAGTTCAGTCGCTCTCCTAAAGGGGAACAATCGATTAAATAAAAATATGTCCCATACTTTTTTCATTATTTATACAATTTATTACATTTTCGACACAATTTTTTCATGTTGATAAAAATTATTTTCGCATTTAATTAAAATAATTGTATTTTAATTAAACCTCCAGATTTTTTACTTCAATTCCACAAATATTTTGCACATAGTTGCTAAAAAAAATATCCAATTATAAACTTGTTTCTCCAGTCACTACACACGTTTCCACCATAAAACATTCGTTTAATTAAATCATTTTCCAGCCCGAAAAATCGAAAAAATGTTTTCGATTGTGTTATGATTATTATTATTATTTTCGGTATATAGGACCGTTACTCGAGGGAATTCGACGCGAAGAAAGAAACAAAAATTGTGTTAGCACGTAACTCACATAAACGTGTACGTGCGTTCACTTATACATAAAGATCGTGCGTGTCAAAGTGATTTATTTAGGCTGAGTTGACGCAATATTATTAACCGCGATCTAAAGATAGTTTTGTGAGTGACCGAAATAAGGAAGATCGCTTCATTGTTCTAAACATCTACGGCACAGATTGTAACTGAACACCGCAGAAATGAGTTTGTTTTAGGGAAAAGAACCTTTGACCTTTAGGTTGTTCGTAAACTCGGTTAAATTCTTAAATAAACCCGGTAATTGACGTATTGGAATTATGCCAGAAACAAAAAAAAATGCGGCTCATAGGTTTTACAGATCACTCGTATAATTTAATTTTTTTACTGTAGTTCTTGAGCAAGACAGACAAAACATTTGTCAAGGCGATAAAAGAATTTTTTATTTTTCCAATAAACATACATTTTGCCACCCAATTAAATGTAACGGATCCGGGCGTGCATCCAAATCTAATCCGTACAAAAACCTTTACAGTATCTAGGTCGATTATACGTGACCTAACACAAAAAACGCAACTATATAAATTTGTGTCTGCTTTATCTTATTATAATTACATCTTCGCCTTCCGGCCATCACTTACGCAACGAGCAAATCGATTCGACGATTTTTTTCCGATGAGAATTAAGAGCAACAATTCCCACTAATTGCCCATTTGAAACTTGGATGCATTAGGATATTAAATGGAGATTTTAATTTGTACGATTTATAAATTGCTGTTACATAAGCAAATTCTTTTATGAATTTTTAAAATAAACGTTTGATTTAATTTAAAAAAATACTAATTTGTTTATTAATTATGTAAATTTGTGTTAAGATCTGTTAATTTATAAACACAATGTAAACTTACTAAAATGATGATCAAAATTGCTTTGTCTGCAGAAACTAAAATTTTCAAGGTGCTTACGTATTAACGCCACCACCGCTATATATTGGATCGAGAGTTCGCGCTGCGGCGCGTATGTTGCCTTGATTTATCTGTCCGCTTCGCGGCGGGTAACCTAATCTAACCCTGGGTTAAAAAATAGTATTTTGAGTTTCAAAATCCATATTTTGAGTTTTCAAAATGTTTTAATTTTAATTAAAATGTTTTATTTTATGATTTATCATAAAAAAATTTAGGTGTAGATTGACGGCATTTAAAAATGTAGCGTTGGTGGCGTTAATACGTAAGTACAGTTTTCAAAGTTTAAATTTTGAAATTGACAATTTTTTAAGAATTTTAAAACTTTAATTCTTGAAACCATAAGATATTAAATATTAATGATTTAATTAATTCAAAATAGATAGGAATGAATTGATTGATAAAATCCACAGTATTATTAAGTAAACACATATTTATTTGGAATTTCGTTTTTAAAATAAATTTAAATTAAACTTGACGATTTTCTCAACAATTTCTTGTTTTCTTTTTAATATTTTATAAAATGAAGTGAAACTGGTTGATACCAATTTATTATAATTTAAACATTTAATAAACAAGAAAATATTAAATACATTTGTTTTTATAAATAACTTACGTTGATTTCGTTTTTCAAATAGATTTAAATACAATTTGACGATTTTCTTAACAATTTCTTGTTTTCTTTTTAATGTTTTATAAAATGAAGTGGAAATTGTTTGCTACCAATTTATTATAATTTAAACATTTAATAAACATTAAATACATATGTTTTTATAAATAACTTACGTTGTATTGCTCAAGTAAGAATAATAAACAGGTGATAAAAGTAATGAGATTCTAGTTCTAAAAAAAAACTGACCTATAATGCGACGAGTCGTAAAATTAATCTGCAAACAATAGCTCAGTCGTGAGTGATGTGTTCGTCTGTGAGGACGTTTCGCCCTCGTTCAGTCTCGGTTAGTGTTTGTGGAGTGGTTGTGAGGTGTTTTGTCCCCTTGGGTCTCGACGGGAAATAATGCCGGTACGTTCACAATACGAAATATTATTATTTTCGATGCAACTGTTAAAATTCTTGGCGATGCTAGCGGTTTCTGTGTTCGGTTGTGTCTGTTTTTTTGTTGTTGTTAGTATTCTCGGCCGCTGTTGCGTAACCGTTTGTTTGTTTTGTGTTTGGGCAAACACGTTTTTCCTACTTACACACATTCTGCTTTAATTCATATTCACATTGAAATTTATTGTGTAATCCAAATAGTAGCATGGCTAAACGTAACCCAAACAGATGCACATACAAAACCAGATAGACAAGACTAGACAAAAAAAACTCTAGACAGACCAGACTAGACAAACACGATTAGACAGACAAGACTAGACATAATATACTAGCCAGACAAGACTAGACAGCGAAGGTTAGACCGACCGATAGACTAGACAGACTAGACAGACTATACAGACTATACAGACTAGACAGACTAGACAGACTAGGCAGACTAGACAGATAAGACTAGACAGACAAGACTTGACAAACAAGATTTGACAGACAAGACTAGACAGGCAAGACTAGACAGACAAGAATGGACAAACAAAACTAGACTAGACAGACAAGACTAGATAGACAAGACCAGGAAGACAAGGCTAGACATATAAGACTAGACAGACAAGACTAGACAGGCAAGACTAGACAGACAAGACTGGACAAACAAGACTAGACTTGAGAGACAAGACTAGACAGACGAGACTAGACAGACGAGACCAGACAGACAAACCTAGACAGACGAGACTAGACAAACGAGACTAGACAGACAAGACTAGACAGACAAGACTAGACAGACAAGACTAGACAGACATGACTAGACAGACAAGACTAGACAGACAAGACTAGACAGACAAGACTAGACAGACAAGACTAGACAGACAAGACTAGACAGACAAGACTAGACAGACAAGACTAGACAGACAAGACTAGACAGACAAGACTAGACAGACAAGACTAGACAGACAAGACTAGACAGACAAGACTAGACAGACAAGACTAGACAGACAAGACTAGACAGACAAGACTAGACAGACAAGACTAGACAGACAAGACTAGACAGACAAGACTAGACAGACAAGACTAGACAGACAAGACTAGACAGACAAGACTAGACAGACAAGACTAGACAGACAAGACTAGACAGACAAGACTAGACAGACAAGACTAGACAGACAAGACTAGACAGACAAGACTAGACAGACAAGACTAGACAGACAAGACTAGACAGACAAGACTAGACAGACAAGACTAGACAGACAAGACTAGACAGACAAGACTAGACAGACAAGACTAGACAGACAAGACTAGACAGACAAGACTAGACAGACAAGACTAGACAGACAAGACTAGACAGACAAGACTAGACAGACAAGACTAGACAGACAAGACTAGACAGACAAGACTAGACAGACAAGACTAGACAGACAAGACTAGACAGACAAGACTAGACAGACAAGACTAGACAGACAAGACTAGACAGACAAGACTAGACAGACAAGACTAGACAGACAAGACTAGACAGACAAGACTAGACAGACAAGACTAGACAGACAAGACTAGAAGACAAGACTAGACAGACAAGACTAGACAGACAAGACTAGACAGACAAGACTAGACAGACAAGACTAGACAGACAAGACTAGACAGACAAGACTAGACAGACAAGACTAGACAGACAAGACTAGACAGACAAGACTAGACAGACAAGACTAGACAGACAAGACTAGACAGACAAGACTAGACAGACAAGACTGGACAGACAAGACTAGACAGACAAGACTAGACAGACAAGACTAGACAGACAAGACAAGACTAGACAGACAAGACTAGACAGACAAGACTAGACAGACAAGACTAGACAGACAAGACTAGACAGACAAGACTAGACAGACAAGACTAGACAGACAAGACTAGACAGACAAGACTAGACAGACAAGACTAGACAGACAAGACTAGACAGACAAGACTAGACAGACAAGACTAGACAGACAAGACTAGACAGACAAGACTAGACAGACAAGACTAGACAGACAAGACTAGACAGACAAGACTAGACAGACAAGACTAGACAGACAAGACTAGACAGACAAGACTAGACAGACAAGACTAGACAGACAAGACTAGACAGACAAGACTAGACAGACAAGACTAGACAGACAAGACTAGACAGACAAGACTAGACAGACAAGACTAGACAGACAAGACTAGACAGACAAGACTAGACAGACAAGACTAGACAGACAAGACTAGACAGACAAGACTAGACAGACAAGACTAGACAGACAAGACTAGACAGACAAGACTAGACAGACAAGACTAGACAGACAAGACTAGACAGACAAGACTAGACAGACAAGACTAGACAGACAAGACTAGACAGACAAGACTAGACAGACAAGACTAGACAGACAAGACTAGACAGAGAAGACTAGACAGACAAGACTAGACAGACAAGACTAGACAGACAAGACTGGACAGACAAGACTAGACAGACAAGACTAGACAGACAAGACAAGACTAGACAGACAAGACTAGACAGACAAGACTAGACAGACAAGACTAGACAGACAAGACTAGACAGACAAGACTAGACAGACAAGACTAGACAGACAAGACTAGACAGACAAGACTAGACAGACAAGACTAGACAGACAAGACTAGACAGACAAGACTAGACAGACAAGACTAGACAGACAAGACTAGACAGACAAGACTAGACAGACAAGACTAGACAGACAAGACTAGACAGACAAGACTAGACAGACAAGACTAGACAGACAAGACAAGACAGACAAGACTAGACAGACAAGACTAGACAGACAAGACTAGACAGACAAGACTAGACAGACAAGACTAGACAGACAAGACTAGACAGACAAGACTAGACAGACAAGACTAGACAGACAAGACTAGACAGACAAGACTAGACAGACAAGACTAGACAGACAAGACTAGACAGACAAGACTAGACAGACAAGACTAGACAGACAAGACTAGACAGACAAGACTAGACAGACAAGACTAGACAGACAAGACTAGACAGACAAGACTAGACAGACAAGACTAGACAGACAAGACTAGACAGACAAGACTAGACAGACAAGACTAGACAGACAAGACTAGACAGACAAGACTAGACAGACAAGACTAGACAGACAAGACTAGACAGACAAGACTAGACAGACAAGACTAGACAGACAAGACTAGACAGACAAGACTGGACAGACAAGACTGGACAGACAAGACTGGACAGACAAGACTGGACAGACAAGACTGGACAGACAAGACTAGACAGACAAGACTAGACAGACAAGACAAGACTAGACAGACAAGACTAGACAGACAAGACTAGACAGACAAGACTAGACAGACAAGACTAGACAGACAAGACTAGACAGACAAGACTAGACAGACAAGACTAGACAGACAAGACTAGACAGACAAGACTAGACAGACAAGACTAGACAGACAAGACTAGACAGACAAGACTAGACAGACAAGACTAGACAGACAAGACTAGACAGACAAGACTAGACAGACAAGACTAGACAGACAAGACTAGACAGACAAGACTAGACAGACAAGACTAGACAGACAAGACTAGACAGACAAGACTAGACAGACAAGACTAGACAGACAAGACTAGACAGACAAGACTAGACAGACAAGACTAGACAGACAAGACTAGACAGACAAGACTAGACAGACAAGACTAGACAGACAAGACTAGACAGACAAGACTAGACAGACAAGACTAGACAGACAAGACTAGACAGACAAGACTAGACAGACAAGACTAGACAGACAAGACTAGACAGACAAGACTAGACAGACAAGACTAGACAGACAAGACTAGACAGACAAGACTAGACAGACAAGACTAGACAGACAAGACTAGACAGACAAGACTAGACAGACAAGACTAGACAGACAAGACTAGACAGACAAGACTAGACAGACAAGACTAGACAGACAAGACTAGACAGACAAGACTAGACAGACAAGACTAGACAGACAAGACTAGACAGACAAGACTAGACAGACAAGACTAGACAGACAAGACTAGACAGACAAGACTAGACAGACAAGACTAGACAGACAAGACTAGACAGACAAGACTAGACAGACAAGACTAGACAGACAAGACTAGACAGACAAGACTAGACAGACAAGACTAGACAGACAAGACTAGACAGACAAGACTAGACAGACAAGACTAGACAGACAAGACTAGACAGACAAGACTAGACAGACAAGACTAGACAGACAAGACTAGACAGACAAGACTAGACAGACAAGACTAGACAGACAAGACTAGACAGACAAGACTAGACAGACAAGACTAGACAGACAAGACTAGACAGACAAGACTAGACAGACAAGACTAGACAGACAAGACTAGACAGACAAGACTAGACAGACAAGACTAGACAGACAAGACTAGACAGACAAGACTAGACAGACAAGACTAGACAGACAAGACTAGACAGACAAGACTAGACAGACAAGACTAGACAGACAAGACTAGACAGACAAGACTAGACAGACAAGACTAGACAGACAAGACTAGACAGACAAGACTAGACAGACAAGACTAGACAGACAAGACTAGACAGACAAGACTAGACAGACAAGACTAGACAGACAAGACTAGACAGACAAGACTAGACAGACAAGACTAGACAGACAAGACTAGACAGACAAGACTAGACAGACAAGACTAGACAGACAAGACTAGACAGACAAGACTAGACAGACAAGACTAGACAGACAAGACTAGACAGACAAGACTAGACAGACAAGACTAGACAGACAAGACTAGACAGACAAGACTAGACAGACAAGACTAGACAGACAAGACTAGACAGACAAGACTAGACAGACAAGACTAGACAGACAAGACTAGACAGACAAGAGTAGACAGACAAGACTAGACAGACAAGACTAGACAGACAAGACTAGATAGACAAGACTAGACAGACAAGACTAGACAGACAAGACTAGACAGACAAGACTAGACAGACAAGACTAGACAGACAAGACTAGACAGACAAGACTAGACAGACAAGACTAGACAGACAAGACTAGACAGACAAGACTAGACAGACAAGACTAGACAGGCAAGACTAGACAGGCAAGACTAGACAGACAAGACTAGACAGACAAGACTAGACAGACAAGACTAGACAGACAAGACTAGACAGACAAGACTAGACAGACAAGACTAGACAGACAAGACTAGACAGACAAGACTAGACAGACAAGACTAGACAGACAAGACTAGACAGACAAGATTAGACAGACAAGACTAGACAGACAAGACTAGACAGACAAGACTAGACAGACAAGACTAGACAGACAAGACTAGACAGACAAGACTAGACAGACAAGACTAGACAGACAAGACTAGACAGACAAGACTAGACAGACAGGACTAGACAGACAAGACTAGACAGACAAGACTAGGCAAATAAGACTGAACAGACAAGACATAGTCTGTCTAGTCTTGTCTGTCTAGTCTTGTCTGTCTTGTCTTGTCTGTCTTGTCTTGTCTGTCTAGTCTTGTCTGTCTAGTCTTGTCTTTCTAGTCTTGTCTGTCTAGTCTTGCCTGTCTACTCTTGTCTGTCTAGTCTTGTCTGTCTAGTCTTGTCTGTCTAGTCTTGTCTGTCTAATCTTGTCTGTCTAGTCTTGTCTGTCTAGTCTTGTCTGTCTAGTCTTGTCTGTCTAGTCTTGTCTGTCTAGTCTTGTCTGTCTAGTCTTGTCTGTCTAGTTTTGTCTGTCCAGTCTTGTTTGTCCAGTCTTGTCTGTCCAGTATTGTGTGTTCAATCTTGTCTGCCCAGTTGTCTGTCCACTCTTGTCTGTCCAGTCTTGTCTGTTCAGTCTTGTCTGTCAGTCTTGTCTGTCCAGTCTTGTCTATCGAGTCTTGTCTGTCCAGTCTTGTCTGTCCAGTCTTGTCTGTCCTGTCTTGTCTGTACACTCTTGTCTGTCAAATCTTGTCTATCCACTCTTGTCTGTCCAGTCTTGTCTATCCAGTCTTGCCGGTCTAGTCTTGTCTGTTTGGTCGTGTCTGTCTACTTTTGTCTACCCACTCTTGTTTGTTAGTCTTGTCTGTCTAGTCCTATATGTCTTATCCAGGGGTCGGCAGAGCGTGGCTCACGAGCCACATGCGGCTCTTTCCTTAGTCATTTGCGGCTCTTCAAACAAGAAGCAATATCGCCCTTCGTTCAAGCAGTTAGCTTTAAGTTGTAGCGATTTCTTATACGTTTTCAGATTTTTGATGGAATAGAAATGAAAATATAAATGGTACCCACGTATTAACGCCACCACCGCTGTATATTGGATCGAGAGTTCGCGCTGCCGCGCGTATGTTGTCTTGATTCATCTGTCTGCTTCGCGGCGGGCAACCTAATCTAATCGGGGTTGAAAAACACCTTAACCTGAAATGTAGAGAAACTGCAGATTTTACACTTGCAGCTAAGAATCGCGTAGCTGAGTATCGCATATATGAGAATACCTAGCAGCGACGCGACAATTCGCCACACTTCATCGCGTAGTTGAGTGTCGCCTATATTAGAATAGATCTTTATAGCCCAGCCCTTGTAGTTCAGTTGGTCGTAAACCCCTAATCTACCCAGGGTTAAAAGTTTTTTGAGTTTTAAAAATGTTTTAATTTTAAATAAAATGTTATGATTTATCATAAAAAATTTTAGGTGTAGATTGGCGGCTTTTAAAATTGTAGCGGTGGTGGTGTTAATACGTAAGTACCATATAAATATTAAATATGAATTGTAACAACTTATTTATTATTATTTTTATGTAACAATACTAGTAGACATATTAATTCGTAAACTACGTAACTGCTAATACTACATTAAGGATCTCACAGACCGGAGTGGAAATTTTGCTGCCGCCATCGGTGCGATATCGCGGGGGACCGATTGATACGGCGACTTATGCACATGTTCAGACCAACCAGCGGGATTTTCGGCGCTTGTTGGTCTGAACATTTTCATAAGCCGCCGTATCAATCGGTCCGCCGCGATATCGCAGCGGTCGCGGCAACGAAACTTTCGCGCCGGTCTGTGAGCTCCTTTAAATTAGATTTAAAATGATATATTATACGTCCATGTAGTATTTATTCTCCATCTAGTTTAGAGTAAAATTCTTAGGTAACAATCGACGTTTGAAAAATTGACTAAGGTTACAATACGATCACATACGTAACAGTTTACTGAATTCCTTTTTTATTACTCATAGGGGACAAGTACTATTTTGGCGCCGGTTTTGTAGTGCGACAAATGGCTGTTTGTCAATTCAATTATTTAAAATGACAAACTTGATAAATTATGCTTGGCGCACGCAAATTTTAAAGAAAAATCGGTACTTACAAGTAACGTCACACGTATAAACGTACTAACGCCACACGTATAAACGTACTAACGCTGCACGTATAAACGTACTAACGCCACACTTATAAACGTACTAGGCTATACGTATAAACGTATTAACGCCACACGTATAAACGTACTAACACCACACAACGTACCTACGTACTAACGCCACAGCTACAGATTTGAACAAAATGGATGGTTAGATTAGGGTATAACCAGGGGTGGCGATCCTTTTTCCAACCGCGTGCCATTTTTAGGGTTCCGTACCGAAAACGGAACCCTTATAGGATCACTTTGTTGTCTGTCTGTCTGTCCGTCTGTCTGTCTGTCTGTCCGTCTGTCTGTCTATCCGTCTTTCTGTCTGTCCGTCCGTCCGTCCGTCTGTCTGTCAGGACCATTTTTCTCAGGAACGCGTAGAGGTAACAAGTTGAAAATCAAACTTGTAAGTCAACGCGATCAAAAGATATGATCGTTTATGTCGCATATTTTGCGATTTCACAAGGGAATCAAAACCTATAGGGTAGTTCCCGTTGACCTAGATTCATGAAATTTGGCAAGAAGCGGTGTCTTACAGCACATGTAAAGGGAAAAATCTGAAAACCGTAAATATGTAGTTTAATTACAAGAAAAATGCGAATTTACTATTAGAAACTTATGAAAATACACTAATGTGTTGCGTGGTATTGTCAGGCACCAAGCATATGGGTTGCATACAGTTAGGTCCTCCTAAAGATACCTTACTTACAAGTTTGCACGGAACCCTCGGCGCGCGAGTCACAACTCGCACTTTTTTTTTAATTATTTTTTTTATTGCCCCTGGACCCCAAACTTTGCTTCCTTCGCATGGTTAAAAAAAATATTATTTGCAACTCGCGCGGTATTGTCAATTGCTCACGAGAGCGAAATTGGGTACTTTCGCCCAATTTCGCTCTCGTGGGCAATTGTCAACTTGCCGCACTAGTTGCGCAATATACTAATATCTCAGAAAATATATACAATTTTTAAAGAGTTAATAATGTGCTTAAACTAGATTAACTTATTAAGAAATGAGAATATTATACATTATTATGAGATTATTATTATACACATTGGAATTAAATTGGAACCAACGAAGATACAAGGCAAACAAATCTATACTAAGAGTCTCAAAAAAACAGCAATATTTTGAAAAATATAAGAAATTTTGCCAGGAGTTAATAGAATACATAAACTAGATACCATTAGGTGTAGAATGATGTATAGTACGTCTATTTAGTGTTAATACTTGGGTAACAATGAACGTTCGAAAATTGACCATGGCAAAAAAGGAACAACTTTGTAAACTCCTTATATCTCCGAAAATATTAATAATACTTGAACGAGTGTATTATAATGTGATTTAATTATGTGCTTAAACTAGATTAAATTATATATGTTACTGTAAAAGTACGCATTTCGGAAAATGTACACATTTGCTGGCATATGTACACAATACTTTCTTGGTTGGTAAATGTAAGTTTAACTTACATTTACCAACTATTTCCGGCAAATGTGTACATATACCTAATGATGTTGGCAAATGTATAAAGTTTAAAGTATAAAGTTAAAAATGTATAAAGTTTTTAAAAACACCTAATATTTACTATTTTGGGCATGATTAGGTCTCATAAATAATGAATTTCGAATTACAATAAAAAAGAAATTTATTATACAAGCGGATAAAATTATAAGGAATAAGTATAACGCATAAGGTATAACGGATAAGGTATAACGAACGTATTCTTATAATATTTTTTTAAATAAATTCTGTTCAAAATATGTTAATTGTTTTTATTTATAATAAAGTAATATAAATTATTTCAAATACATTTTAACATTAATATACAAGTATGTTTTATTAATGTTTATTATTTTTAACTTTTACCTATACAAGTTGGAAAATGTTTACTTTTACCGGTAAAAGTACATATATAAAGCTGATTTCAAATTCAAACTCACATTTACCTATCAAATTAGTAGATGTATACTTATACCGGTAAATGTTTACATTTTCAGATTTTGTACTTTTACCGTAACATGTACAAATTAAGATATTACAAAATAAAATTGCGGTCGAATTATCGGAGATAATAGCTAAACAAAATTCTTTTTTTTACTCATGCGCGAAAAGCTCTTCTTAACGCACGTTATTTAATACGAGAAATTACGAGAAAAACGCCAGTTCTCGTTGTATTTGCACGTAACCTGGGCAACACACACAAATATTCAATATCGCTAGAAATAATTAAAAGAAACACAGTCAAGACCTCAATATTTAAAAAGTGAAAGTGTCAGAATTTTTTTCATTGCAAAATAATAATAGAAATTAAACAAAATGAGTGTAAATTCTAAGGTGATACCGTAGACTGAGGAGAGTTCTTATGACGAATACACACCACCGGAGGCAATTGAAATAGCAAATTCTTCAGTTTTGATTCCATTTGTTTGGATGGCCCCTGGATCTCAAACTTGTGAGATACATCCCCTCTTTGTTTGCCCTCTCGAGCGAATGTGCGAATCACTTCGTTCGTGCACCCAATTTCGCTCTCGCGTCAAAATGACATCTTACCGCCCTAGTTACAAAATATACTATTTTAAAAGTTACTCGCAGAAATAACGATGTTCTCGAAAATATTGGTTCCCTGATACTTTGTTCTCATTACTTTGTCAACTTGGATTTTCTCACATAAAAGTCTGACCGACAGAATAGGCAGACCCCTGGTCTAGTCTATTCTGTCTAGCCTTCTTAGTCTAGTCTTATCTGTCTTGTCTTGTCTTTATAATCTTGTCTGTGTAATCTTGTTTGTCTAATCGTTTCTAACTTCCCTTTTCTTTTTAGTTTTCTGTGTCTATATACAGGGTTATTATAAAAGAAATAGACACCTTTGGTATTGTATAAAACAAACGTTATTTGTGATATTGACATGCATTTTGCGCTGTCAGATTGAACTGTAGAAGTTTCGATAGTACAGTTAGTATTACTGCGCAAGCATGCATAATAGCTAGGATGGCAGCAAACTCTACTGAGAAAGCATATTGCGTGCTTGAATTTGCCAAAACGAACTCCTTAACTGTTGTCCAACGACATTTTCGAACACGTTTTGGAAAATCACCACCTACTAGACAGTCGATCTACGATTGGTACAATAATTTTGAAACGGCAGGGTGTTTATGTAAAGGCAAAAGTCCAGGAAGACCTCGTGTGTCAGAAGAAACAGTGGAGCGTGTTCGTGCTGTTTACCAACGAAGTGAGCACCTATGAGTTCCCAAAGTAAACTTTAAGAATCACTGTGTAAAATAGTTTAAACGAATTCGTAATAACGTTATTAGTTTTGAATTAATACAACATTGAAAGTGTATATTTCTTTTGTAATAACCCTGTATTTGAATTACGTATAACTATATTATTAGGATTAGACTGGATTAGACATACATTACTAGAGGGACAACACTAAACGAAGAAAACACTAGACGAAGAAAACAAGACAAGACAGACAAGAATAGGCAGGCATGGTTAGATGGAAAAGATTAGAAGACAAGACTAAACAGAAAAGGCTAGATAAGCAAGACTATATAGATGAGATATAGATGGTTTTGGGCACCCTATTCCACTTTGGCTTTTAGTATGCGCCACCCCGATATCGCATATTTCGCATTCATTGAGGGTGGGCGGCCCGGACGATCAGTGAAAACCGCCCCAGTTGTAGCCTCCCCGACCGGGAATCGAACCCGGGTCTCCAGCTTGTCAGGCAGGTATGTTCTCTACGCTACCGAGGAGGACATATAGATAAGAACTAAGCAGACAATAAGGCAAGCCTGACAAGTACACAGACAAGAGCATGGAAACAAAACTAGATATAAAAGAGAAAATCTCCATAATAATGTGGATGCTTCATTTCTGTTGTCAAAAATAAACTTCCATATATCTAGGTCAAGTTCTAGGTATACAATTTACATTCCAGGGGTCCGTACCAATTGTCTTCTGCGAGCAACAGTCACTGTAATGTGTCAGAATGCGATGGCACGTTATAAAGATATTCTTTTTGACAAGTTGTATCGTGACCGAATTGATTTTCATTAGTTATATATTGTTAAATTAATTTATTGTTGCTTTGTAAATGGTCAATTTCCTATTGGACAGTAAATTGTATTAATATTATTAAATTTGATTTTGTTTCTGTGTTCTTGGTTTACCAACTTCCTCCCAGACAGACCAGATGGACCGGACATATCAGACAAAAATCAGACAAACAAAAAAGTGCACTCTAAAAATTACAGTTTAAATAGTAGCATCGGCCTTAAGTAGCATCGACTGTAAAAACTAACAATTGCTTTTTTTAATTACAGTTTCGGGTATTATTAGTAAATAAAAGTAGGGAAAGATAGTATGTTCTGGCGTCTCCTCCTCCTTATGGGATTTACATGTAATCTAGCCCCTTATGGGGGAATTACATGTAAAATCTAGCACGATGCCCCTTATGGAGATTTACATGTAAATCTAGCACGAAGCCCCTTATGGGGAATCCTATGCAAAATAGTTCTGAACGCGTCCGAGCGAGAATGTCCAGATGACGCTGCAAGATACGTGTACGTTAGATAGTGGGAAAATTCAAAATGTGTGGTGAAAATTCAGATAGGGGTTGATTCAATTGAGATTAGGGAGCTAAATACATGAGATTAGACAGACGGGGCTAGATCCATGAGACTAAATACATGAGACTAGATAGACGGGACTAAATACTTGAGACTAGATAGACGGCATTAGATACATGGGGGCTAGATACATGGGGCTAGATAGACGAGGCTAGATACATGAGACTAGATAAGACTAAACTAAAATATATAAGGGATTGTTTAATTCAAATACATGAGGCTAGATAGACATGAGACTAGATAGACAGGGCAAGATACATCAACGGGACTAAATACATGAGGCTAGACAGACTAGACTAAACCATTTTAAACCATTTGATGAGAAAAATCAAATCTGGGGTCAGAACGGCTCGAGCATGTGCCTTAAGCGAGATACCGCTCGACCGCCTACCCCCGATCTTGGATCTCGATGATTGTCCGATCTTGTCCGGCCTAAAACCAATAATCTCATTTGAATCAATCCGTAATATGTTTGCAATCAATTATGTATGCATACAGGATTGTCCGCTACCCATCCGCAACTCATTTTGAATTTTCTCCGCTTGTCTGTCTGTCTAATCTAGTCTGTCTAGTCTAGTCCCTCTATTCTTGCCTGGTGTTATGACTGACAAACATCCGGTTGCGTCTAATCAACAAGCCGTAAATCAAAATAAAACGTAGATAACAAAATGAAAGTAATAATATAAACATTATTATCAATTATAAGAAAAACAATCGAAAATATATTTTATTTGAATTAAACAATCCCTTATATATTTTAGTTCAGTCTAATCTAGTTTCATGTATTTAGCTTGGTCTGTCTAATCTCATGTATTTAGCCCCCAACTGTCTAGCTTCATCTAACTAGTCTCGTCTAGTCTTGTCTGTCCAGTCTTGTCCATTACATATAAATTGAGGGAAAAGGTCAACTGTAATTATTTATTCGTTAATCAGCCAATCAGCATCGAGGTAATTAGTTTAGCAATATCTGCCGCGGCGGATGACGTCATTAACTGTGGGGTAGGCGGTCGAGCGGTATCTCGCTTAAGGGCACATGCTAGAGCCTTTCTGACACCAGATTTGATTTTTCTCATCAAATGGTTTAAAATGGTTTAGTCTAGTATGTCTAGCCTCATGTATTTAGTCCCGTTGATGTATCTAGCCCCGTCTATCTAGTCTCATGTCTATCTAGCCTCATGTATTTGAATTAAACAATCCCTTATATATTTTAGTTTAGTCTTATCTAGTCTCATGTATCTAGCCTCGTCTATCTAGCCCCATGTATCTAGCCCCCATGTCTAATCCCGTCTATCTAGTCTCATGTATTTAGTCCCATGGATCTAGCCCCGTCTGTCTAATCTCATGTATTTAGCTCCCTAATCTCAATTGAATCAACCCCTATCTGAATTTTCACACCACATTTTGAATTTTCCCACTATCCAACGTAAACGTATCTTGCAGCGTCATCTAGACATGCTCGCTCGGACGCGTTCAGAACTATTTTGCATAGGAGTCCCCATTAGGGGATTTGTGCTAGATTTACATGTAAATCTCCATAAGGGGCATCGTGCTAGATTTTACATGTAATTCCCCCATAAGGGGCTAGATTACATGTAAATCCCATAAGGAGGAGGAGGCGCCAGAACATACTATCTTTCCCTACTAATAAATTTTAAAAATTACAGTATGCGACTGCAATCTCTACAAATTTGTATTCGTAAGGCCGCTGCTACTATATAAACTGTAATTTTTAGAGTGTACTTTTTTCCGTGCAGACAGACCAGACCGACCAAACAGACCAGACAGACCAGACAGACCAGACAGACCAAACAGACCAGACAGACCAGACAGACCTGACAGACCAGACAGACCAGACAGACCAGACAGACCAGACAGACCAGACAGACCAGACAGACCAGACAGACCAGACAGACCAGACAGACCAGACATACCAGACAGACCAGACAGACCAGACAGACCAGACAGACCAGACAGATCAGACAGACCAGACAGACTAGACAGACCAGACAGACCAGACAGACCAGACAGACTAGACAGACCAGACAGACCAGACAGACCAGGCAGACCAGACAGACTAGACAGACCAGACAGACCAGACAGACCAGACATACCAGACAGATCAGACAGACCAGACAGACCAGACAGACCTGACAGACCAGACAGACCAGACAGACCAGACAGACCAGACATACCAGACAGACCAGACAGACCAGACAGACCAGACATACCAGACAGACCAGACAGACCAGACAGACCAGACAGACCAGACAGATCAGACAGACCAGACAGATCAGACAGACCAGACAGACCAGACAGACTAGACAGACCAGACAGACTAGACAGACCAGGCAGACCAGACAGACCAGACATACCAGACATACCAGACAGACTAGACAGACTAGACCGACTAGACAAACTAGACAGACCAGACAGACTAGAGCAGGCAGACAATACCTACAAGACTAGAGAGACAATATTAGTGAGACAAGACTAGTAAGAAAAGACTTGACAAACAAGATTATATAGACAAGGCAGGCAAGAAAAGATAGATAAGTATACGCAGACAGGAGCCAGTAGGAAGATATGACTGAAGAGACAAAACTACACAAAGAAGATTAGACAGGCAACACTAGACAGGCAGGACTAGACAGACAACACTGTGCAGTCTATACTTGGTAGACAAGTCTATGCAGACACGACTAGACGGTCATGATCAGAGAGGCTAGAATAGACATTCGAGACTATACAATCGGACACCTACACTGACGGTATAGTTTTGCCTGTCCAGTAATCTGTCTTCTTTTGTGTTGCTTAGTATTGTCTATCTAGTCTTGTCTGTCTAGTTTGGTGTATTCATGTCTATCGAGTCATCTATAGTCCACAATCTATACATATTTGTTTTATTTAATTAAGTGGGTAAATGTTTAAACTAGCTCAAACTTATATTTATAAGATGTATTGAGTAAACTATGCAATTAAAACTTCTGTTGGAAACGAAGTAAAGGCAATCGATCTCAAACTTAAAAACTTCAATTCAGTTGCGATTTATTGTAGAGAAGAGAGTCTAGCAAAAACATTCTAGATGAAATGAGATAAGAGATTAGAAAGTAATTGCTGGATTAGATTAACGAGATTTTAGCAATTTAAATTGGTACGATATTATTAGAACGTTGAGGTGATTTGAAAATTGTTTCATAACAAATTGTAATTTATAACAGCGAGGTGTATAGTTAGTTGGAAATTTGAATGTTTTAATTGGAATTTTAAATTTGTTAATTTGCTTTAATTAACCGTGAGAGAATTTAATTGAGAAAAATGTGACAAATCAAGCAAATTATAGGCATCGTAAGGTAGACAAACCCAATTAATGATATATATTAAGATTAGTTTTAATTATGTTTCCTCTGTGATTTCTATAATTTCATATGATATATAAATTTATGACAAAGTTAATAATAATTTCCTTTTTATTTCAAACAAATTAATTATGCATTTCCTCGGACGTTTTAATCGGAACCGACCGGCCGACAGAACGTGGGCGCACTTTGACAGCTAATATCTTCTTAATAATTTTGAAATACGAAACTTTTACATTCATTAGATTTCTAATGAACGTCATAAATAATCTCTGCATTAAATATTATTTCTCCGAGTTGATATTAAAACATATCTAATTACACTCCTACCTTCTCTTACATCAATTACTGACGAACCAAGATTATTTCAGATCATAAATTTGTATCAATATTATAAGACAATGGCAAAATATATTTTAGTTTTTTTTTTTGTGAAATTATTATTATTATTATTTGTAATTCTATAAGGATTTGTTTTGTTGGGTTTTCAAGGATGTACGGTGCTTAGATCGTAGAGATACATATAAATAGGAATACAAGTCTTAATAGGCAAGCGTACAAAGAGAGGACTAAATGGATAAGGTAAAACATGTCTGCAGAGGCAACACTAAAACGAGCGACAAGACAAGCCAGGCACGACTAAATACATTTAATAAAGACTTACAAAAACGTTTTAACACAAAACTAAACGGACATATTTCACAATTAATTTATCCGAGTGTTTATTTTAAAACTAAATTTATAATAGAATATGAAACAAGATTTTATCGCAAATAACAACTCGATTCAGACAAAAAGATACATTGAAGATATAAAGTGGATATATAGATATATAGACTGGATATATAGACTAATTAATTAATATATAATAATAGAATTGAAGGCGTGCGCTGTAATTAATTAATCTATGAAGTAGCCTAACGAACGCGATTTAATAAATAATTAATAATTTTAATTTGTTTAAGTCAAACCGGCGAGAAGTTATGGGCTGTCATAATAAAGCAACGTTGAGAGTTGAGCTGAATTATTGCGTCCGAAGCTCTGATTGCATATTAGATAGAAAATCCGAACTCATTTAATGCGTTAGTTTAATTCGCCGGAATCGCGAAATCTCGACTAATTAACTCGCATAAATAAAATTAACTTCATATTTATTTGCTCTAATTGACTGGTTTATCTTATCTAAACAATAATAAACACCGACGAAATTATTGGATAGATGCTTTATTAAGATTTCTTAGATATGAGTAGAGGACTAAATTGGCAAGATCACACTAATTAATAGACAAGCAAAACTTTTTTCAAATTCAAAATTTACAATAAAATTTCATACTTCTAGGTAATATTATGAATTTTTTAATAAAATTTGCTCAAATCTTAGAAAATTAAATATTATTTAGCTATCTATACTCGTACCGGCGAGAGAATGCATTTCGTCTCGACGAGTTTATCATTGTTCTGCGCATACCCCCACATTTTTTCGAGTGCTCGGCTTTTAGTTGTCCGTGTTTGAAAAAGTAACGCGTATTTCTTAACTCAAACTAACCTGCGCGTACCTCGGCTCGTCCCTTGCCCCTCATACTTTTCATAGAAAAGTCTTGTATGATCCTAGAATTTTAATTTCCAAGCCATATCGAAGCGAAACGCAATTCGGGTTCTGCAATGGCTTCGGCACAAGGGAGCCTCTATTTCGGATGAGTGTCCTGGCTCAAAGAAGTTGTAATATGTGAGTTGATGTCTATGCGTGCTTGATAGACTTCCAAAAGGCATTCGACAGGGTCAAACATGATGTATTGGTAGAGACTTTAGACCATATAGGACTGGATGGAAGGGATGTTAGGATATTTGAAAATATATATTGGAACCAAACTTCGGTCGTTAGAATAGATGGTGATGATACACTGGAAGTAGAGATTCATTCATTTCCAAGACACGAGTCCAAGACACCATTGTTTACATTCAGACCCTTCCTTTCCAATAGTTGGCAGCGTCTATCGCCCTGTCATTTGCTTCAATTAGATCGTGATTTCATCGTGCGTGCCTCTCCCATATTGGGACATCTGAGAATGTGGCTGTCGCTCTGAAGCCTCCCGCATTTACATAGCTCGGCATGCAAGGGCATTTCCTATCTCATCCTGTTCGATTTGCAGCGCGTCACTCCTGTCGTTAGTCTGTTCAGTGATTTCCATGTTGCGTATGGTAAAAGTTTTTCCGATGGTAGCTCCTCTCTGGGTTCGGTGCGCAGGTATGGGTGTTGTTCGTTGCATAGTTCTTGCAGCGTTGATTTGGGAATGTATGCAGTTGTTGCGTATGTTGGAAAAAGCTCTTCATTGATTTGAGTCGTCCCCTTTCTGGTTGTTGGTCGTATAGAGCAGTGCTTCCCAAAGTGGTGGGCCGCGGCACCCTAAGGGACCAGGGCTTACCCGAATGGGGGCCGCGAATAACACATAAATATATCTTCGTTAAATAAGTTTAAGTGACAAATATGCATATTAAAATTATAAACTCCGTTAAAATATTGAAATTACGACGAATTATATGATAGGAATTATGACGAGCTTAGGATATTTCTTCTAGAAAAGAAACCAGATTTAGCTGCCCGATTTAAAGTGAACTCTCTTCAGAGAAAAAGTACTAATTTATTAATTCTTAACAATAAGTTACAAGGCTTTAAAAAAAAATGTCCGTACGGACCAAGAGTTTTGGACAAGGGAGCACAAGCATGTTTATTTCTTTGCATGAATTTCTTGAAGAAAATAACAAAATAATGTCGTTGTCAACTGAACTTAAAACAAATATCGTAATTGTATATTAAAGGACGAGTTCAGTTAAACTTGGACGCGTGCTGAAAAATCACGCTGTAACTGAACTCGTCCTTTAACACACTATTTTCAATCTTGCATAATGGACTCATAACAGCACTCATATGCGTGCGGTTGGCACTGAAATTCAGATTCAAATTTTCGGCGAGATAGTTTTGAGTTTATGTGATGTGTGGAAATCGCGACAATGATAAGTCAATTATCAGTGTTACCAACCACCATAAAATTTTCTAAATATGTATGGGCGATTTTTTTCTTTAGAAATGGTATAAAATGGCATAGAAGGGCGCAAAATCGAAAAAATAATTAAAAAACTCGTTTTTAAGTTTTGTCCAAATTCTTAAGTTGGAAATTTAGATATAAATAAAAGTCTTAGTTTGTTGAATCCAAATGTGCTTAATCTAGAGTAGAGAAATGACAAGCTCTATGACAAGTAATGACAAGTAAATGACAAGTATGAAACTAAACTAAATTTAAAATGTAATATTATATTTGAAATTCTCACTTTATCTGTTTTTGTAATGCAAATTATATTTTTTAACTCTATTTAATTAATGCATTTTTTATTACTCATGCGTTAAAAGTATTATCTGGTGCACATTTTTTATTACGAGAAATGCCACTTTTAGTTGTATTTCCACGTAACTTGGGTAACGCACGCAAATATACAATATCGGTAGGTTGTATTAAAAAACAAATAAATTAAAAAAAAATGAACAAAATCAAGACCTGGATATTAAAAAAGTGACGTGAAGTGTCAGAATTTTTTTAAAATGAGTGTAAATTCTATGGTGATAGCGAAGACTGAGGAGAGTTCTTATGACGCATCCACACCACCGGCGACAATTAAAAAAGCAAATTCTTCATTTTTGAATACATTTTTTTTATGGCCCCTGGATCCCAAACTTGTAAGATACATCCCCTCGCATGAATAATAAAAAATATTGTTTGAAACACGGGCTGAATCGTTTTTCAGCACTTGTTGATTAGAAAACTCCTCGCTACTTTCGTAGCGAAAATTTGACACTGACAGCTCTGAATTTCAGTGCCAACCTTGAAAAAAATAACTCATAACAGCACTCGGCGATTCATAACCACACGCATGTGAGTGCTGTTATGAGTCCATTACAGACGCAAAACAGATAAATCATTTAACAGAATCAATGAACTTCTTTGAAAAGTAGTATACATATATATGTATACACAAAGCAATTTTTTTTACGAAACCCAATTCTAAAAAAAAATAGGTGGCCGTCGTTTATCGATATGACTTGCAGGGGAGTCGCGACATCAAAAAGTTTGGGAAGCAGTGGTATAGAGGGTGCCGCCTATCTCCGATATGCTTTTGCCGCTCTGTTTCTGACGTCTGACGCGTGCTGGGGCAATTATGGGGAAGTAGAGATCAAACGCGGAGTAAGGTAGAGTTGCATTTTATCGCCCTTGCTCTTTAATGTTTAGGCTGAAAGAATATTCAAAGAAGCACTACCTGATATTAACGCTGGCTTTATTATAAATGGCGAAATCATAAACAAGCTTCGCTACTCAGACGATACGGTATTGTTGGCCTCCACTGGGGAAGAATTGCAGCGAATGCTAGTTGCAGTCGTTGAAAAATGCGCAATGCCCGGACTCGGATTAAATGCAAAAAAGACAAAACTATTAGTAATTAGCAGCAAACTAATATCATAGCTAACATAATAGTTGAAAGACTTGGATACAACTGCAAAGAGACCAAAGTAAAAAGGAATATGACGACTGTCGAAAAGAAACAAAAAAAATAATACGCACAAAGAAAAGAAACTACGAACAACAAAAATATGAAACTATGGAGAGAGACCGGCCCAAACCAGGCTCCAGAGAATTCTACAAAGCAATTTCCTCTGAGAAAAGAGGGCATAGAACCAATTCCATCCACACACTGAGAGACAACCAAGGCCGTATGATAATCGACGGTAAAGAAATAACTGAAGAGAGACCTTTTAAACATCATACAGGAAGAACAGCACAAAGAAGAGATCTATATCACAGCGGACATGCCCGTCAAAAATCCTTCCTTTGAAGAAACCCGAAAGGCCTTAAATAAGCTGAAAAATCACAAAGCGCCGGGTACGGACGAGATACCAGCAGAACTTCTGAAATATGGGGGAGACGCACTACATCGCCAACTCCACCAGCTAATAACGCACATATGGTTAGAAGAAAGGATACCAGCACGATGGAAGGAAAACATAATAGTGCCCATCCACAAAAAAGGGGACAAAACAAAATGCGCGAATTATAGAGGAATCTCACTCCTAAACACGGCATATAAAACCCTCTCAAACATCATTCTTAGTAGACTAATCCCTTATGCTGAAAATGTCCTAGGCGAATATCAAGCCGGGTTTAGGGCAAACAGATCAACAATAGATCAACTATTCACGCTGAGACAACTTCTAGAAAAGGGATGGGAGTATAACAAACCCATACACAATCTTTTCATAGACTTTCGACAGGCATATGATAGCGTAGAAAGAAGCCAAGTATGGAATGCCATGGCGGAGTTCTCAATACCAAAGAAACTCATTCGGATGACCAAAGTCTGTATGGAGGGTGGAATATCTAAAGTACGTGTAAATAATAAACTGTCTGGCAGCTTTGAAACCAACAGTGGACTTAAACAGGGTGATGCGTTATCTCCACTACTATTCAACCTTGTATTAGAGAAAGCCATGAGGTCGGCCGAAATAAAAACAGAATTGCTATCGGGTCAAGGTCCCAAAGTGTTACTCGCATATGCAGATGACATAGATCTCGTTGGAGACTTCATTCTATCCACGAAAGACATTTTCAACAAGGTGGAAGGAGCAACAAGTGAAGTAGGGCTGAAGATTAATGAAGAGAAAACGAAATATATGTGTATAAATAGAACGACACGAAGAGACAGAATAGGACAAAATATGACGATCAACACCTTTAATTTCGAAAGAGTACAACGTTTTAAGTATCTGGGGGCCGTAATCACAGCGGACAACGATGTTACCGAAGAAATAAAAGACAGAATCCAATCTGCAAACCGCTGTCTATTTGCACTGAATAAGCTCATAAAATCAAAAAATCTCACAAGAAGTTCAAAGATCAAAATCTATAAATCCATCGTCAGACCTGTAATAACATACGGATGCGAAACGTGGACCATGACCAAAGCAAACGAAGAAAAGCTCAGACGCTTTGAACGAAAAATACTTTGCGAAAAATTTTCGGACCTCACCATGACATCACCACAGACCAGTATAAGATCAGAACCAATATCGAATTAAAAGCACTCTACAACGACACCGATATTGTCCAAGAAATTAAATCACGGCGACTAAGATGGGCAGGCCACGTGCACAGACTGCATAACGAAAGACTTGTAAAACTGGTATGGGAGGAGATTCCCACAGGCAAGAGACCGCTCGGACGTCCCAGAATGCGATGGAGAGATAACATCCAAGCAGATCTCCGGAAAATGAACATTCCATTTGACCCTAGGTTGATGGAAGACCAAACAAATTGGAAAAAAGTTGTACAGTCAGCCAAGACCCACCCAGGGTTGTAGCGCTACGTGATGATGATGATGATAATAGTTGTGGGTGAACTTTTGAAGCAAGCGAACCAAATAAAATATCTAGGCAGCATAATAACTAATAACGTGGATAGTCAAACTGAAGTAAAATCGAGGATTGAGCAGGCTTGGACAGCATTTAGAAACATGAGTAGGATCTTAAGCTGTAGAGGTCTGAAGTTAATTCTAAGAATCTGACTTCTCAGATGTATCGTCTTCTCCACCTTGCTGTACGGCAGCGTTTCCCAAAGTGTGGGTCGCGACCCGGCACCGGGTCGCAGAAAAATTTTACCGGGTCGCCAAAAAAAATTGTAAAAACATAGAATTGTTCTTTCTTTTCTACTGATGATTGATTGCTGCTAAAAAATAGTGACAAAAGCACTATTTTCTGAAATAAAAACCTGACTTTGACAGCTTTATAAATTTAGAAATAAATAGCTGAGACCTGGGTATCTTCATAGCGTTGGAGAGAAATTAATACTTTAAAAATTGCCGCAAATAATTTATGCGGAATAAAGCAAAAAAGTTTATTTTCGGCGATCATCTTCATCACCATCGTGTAGCCGTCGTTGCCCACTGCTGACCATAGGCCTCCTCTAAGTTCTTCCATGTCTCTTGGTTCTGGGCCGTCAGTATCCATTTCCCAGCGACTCTCTTTATATCATCGCTCCAGCGTGTCGGCGGTCTAATTCTATTTCGTTTGTCTTCTCGTAGTCTTCATTCCGATATTCTTTTAGTTCATCTGTCGTCTGATGCTCTCGCCATATGACCTGCCTATCTCTATCTCTCCTGCTTATTCTAGTTATGTGTTCAACTATGTCTTTAACTTTAGTTCTTTGTCTGATGGTATTATTGAGTATTCTCTTTTAGTGATTCCAAGAATGGCTCTCTCTCTCCATTGCTGTTTGAACTACTATTAGATTTTCTTCTGACTTCCTTGTTAATGTCAGAGTTTCTGCTCCATAAGTAGGGAAAGATGTCATGTTCTAGACCCTCCTCCTCCTTATGGGATTTACATGTAATCTAGCCCCTTATGGGGGAATTACATGTAAAATCTAGCACGATGCCCCTTATGGAGATTTACATGTAAATCTAGCACGAAGCCCCTTATGGGGAATCCTATGCAAAATAGTTCTGAACGCGTCCGAGCGAGAATGTCTAGATGACGCAGCAAGATACGTGTCAGATAGTGGGAAAATTCAAAATGAGGGGTGAAAATTCAGATAGGGGTTGATTCAATTGAGATTAGGGAGGAGTTAGATTGATAAGACTAGACAGACAAGACTAGGCGGACAAGACTAGACGGACTAGCCTAAACCATATTTCAACCATTTGAAGAATGGCTAAATACATGAGATTAGACAGACGGGGCTAGATCCATGAGACTAAATACATGAGACTAGATAGACGGGACTAAATACATGAGACTAGATAGACGGGATTAGATACATGGGGGCTAGATACATGAGGCTAGATAGACGAGGCTAGATACATGAGACTAGATACATGAAACTAGATACATGGAGCCAGACAGACGAAGCTAAATACATGGGACTAGACAGACGGGGCTAGATACATGAGACTAGATAGACGGGGCTAGATACATCAACGGGACTAAATACATGAGACTAGACAGACTAGACTAAACCATTTGATGAGAAAAATCAAATCTGGTGTCAGAACGGCTCTAGCATGTGCCTTAAGCGAGATACCGCCCGACCGCCTACCCTACAGTTGATGACGTCATCCGCCGCGGCAGATATTGCTAAACTAATTACCTCGATGCTGATTGGCTGATTAACGAAGAAATAATTACAGTTGACCTTTTCCCTCAATTTATATGTAATGGACAAGACTGGTCAGACAAGACTAGACAGACAAGACTAGACGAGACTAGTTAGATGAAGCTAGACAGATGGGGGGCTAAATACATGAGATTACACAGACCAAGCTAAATACATGAAACTAGATTAGACTGAACTAAAATATATAAGGGATTGTTTAATTGAAATAAAATATATTTTCGATTGTTTTTCTTATAATTGTTAATAATGTTTATATTATTACTTTCATTTTGTTATCTACGTTTTATTTTGATTTACGGCTTGTTGATTAGACGCAACCGGATGTTTGTCAGTCATAACACCAGGCAAGAATAGAGGGACTAGACTAGACAGACTAGATTAGACAGACAGACAAGCGGAGAAAATTCAAAAAAGTATCAACGATGCTTATTTTATCTACAGCATAGCAAACTATCAATAGCTTCGAATAATAGGTATTCAGCATACATGGTCGTTTTAATTTTAACCAAATACCGAAACTCAAAAATACTCTTTTCCATTGCAAAAATGCAATCCCCAAAATCTACATCGATCGATTATAACACTATGGTAAAATTTCTGAAAAAATATCATTAAAAAATTCGACGAATATGTTGCTTTCAAACCAACAATTCCATACAAAATCACATTAAAAATAATAAAGATATAACGGACGAGAAGTCGAGCTCGGGGGTTTATAAGTTAACCCGTGAATATTGTAGTAAACTCTACGTAGCACAAACAGGAAGGTCATTCGAAACCAGAATCCAGGAACTTGAAAGAAGCTCCAAATAAACCGTCTCTTCTACTTTTGCTAATCATTATTTAGATTACAACCATAAATTCAATAATAAATTCGAAATATTAAAAGGAAGGATGAAAAAAGCTAAGGATGAAAAGTAAAAAAATAATTTTATTAGAAAGTTTAGAGATAAACAAATTTAAAAAAAGATATTATTTTGAATGATCAATTAGATGTCAACCATTCTCCCCTACTCAATCTAAACCTATAATACACCTCATCTTCAACGTTTGGAGTATTGTTTAAGTAGTATTTGTATTTATATCAGTCAGTATTTGTATTGTATGCAAACTTATTAAAGATGAAATGCAGCTTGAATGCATAAATATATTCAACCTGTTCGTAGCGCTATAGTATTAAGTCTTATTAAGACTACAGAACAAATCCCATATTAAAACAACTACTGCCCTGCAGGGGCGTTTCCAGCCATCTGGTCTAGGGTCGGAACAAAAAAACAAAATTTAGAAGAAATGGCGATACTGACACTTACTTTTCAAACTAATATCCAGTCGATAAACATCTTTGGAAAATGGTGAAATAAAGGAGTAAATTAAAGATGAAAAATAAAGAAGTAAAATATCGGTATTTTTTAACAATAAAAATGTATAAGCGAAAAATCCTTAGGGGATAATTACCCGATTACCTTCCCCTTGAAACCTCTGCTGCAGTTCCCTAGCTAATACTACGCAGGATATTGAATAATACAACATACATTTGCATGTTATTACTAGCCCCAGTACACTTTCGTGTCACTAAGGAGTATCATACAAATAACATTGTTTTTAAGATCATTTTTTTCTATTTAAATTATTGGAAGTTTAAGCTATCTGCAGACGCGTTTTGAGATTTATCTCTTATCAGTGCAGCTTTGCTTTTTTGATTTTTTTTTTTTTAATTGAACTTGAACACCTCGTACATCACTAGCGAGGTTAGGTTTTCATTTGACATTCGTGGAGAAAGACATGAACTTAGTCGGTTATTGATTTAAGTTATAATTTAATATTGGTAAAACCATACTAATTATGGATGAAATCATATAAATTTATTAAAAATCATATTATTAAAGTTGAAATTTAACCTGAATATATAAGAATATTCAACCTGTTCGTAGCTCTCTAATGTTAGGTCTTATTAAGACTACAAAACTCGCGTAGTCCAAGAGGAAAGTATAACGCCAACATCAACATCAATATTAGGGACTGAGCAAGTGGAGGAACCCACTGAGACTGCAGTGCGCAGGATCAAGAACAATAGTGCGCCAGGTGCAGATGGCATTCCAGGAGAATTGTTGAAGTATGGAGGTAGAGCCCTAATATCGTGCATGCATGATCTCATATTAAACATATGGAGAACGGAAAAGCTACCGGATGAATGGAAGCTAGGGATAATATGCCCATTGTACAAGAAAGGTGATAAGTTAGATTGTTCTAACTACATGGGGATAACGCAGCTAAACATAGCATACAAGGTCTTCGCTAATGTGTTGTACCGTCGCTTACTACCATACGCAGAAGAGAATATCGGGGAATACCAGTGCGGTTTCCGCACAAACAGGTCAACCACAGACCAACTGTTTGGCATTAGGCAGATCCTGGAGAAATGTAATGAGTTCAATATCACGACACACCATCTATTCGTGGACTTCAGAGCAGCATACGACAGCGTTATAAGACACAAACTGTGGGGGATAATGACAATTTTCGGATTCCCTGAAAAACTGACAGCCCTAACCAGAGTAACACTGTCTGAAGTATCGTCTGTAGTAAGAATACGAAACAAGTTGTCTGAGACTTTTATAACAGAGGAAGGACTACGACAGGGAGACCCACTGGCAACTTTACTGTTTAACATCGTACTAGAAAAGGCCGTTAGGAGTAGTGGAGTGGATACTAACGGCACTGTGTACTTTAAGTCAACACAACTATTGGCTTACGCAGACGACATTGATATAATTTGCAGAAGCGAACAGGCGACCAAAACTACTTACTCGCTGCTGGAGAAGGAAGCAAGTAACCTAGGACTCACTGTCAACGTAAACAAAACGAAATACATGGTGGCTAACGAAACTCATCGGAAGGTAGAACCAACGCTAGAACTAGACGGAAAGCACTTTGACACAGTAGATACATTTGTGTACTTGGGTTCGCAACTGAACAGCGTAAACCGGATGGGCGAGGAGATTAGAAGGCGGATAACTCTTGGTAACAGGTGCTATTATGGGCTACTTAAACTTTTTAGGTCCAAAACAATCCACCCCAAGCATAAGTGCACACTGTACAGGTCACTGATAAGACCGGTGGTAACCTATGGTGCAGAAGCATGGAGCTTAACACAGAGCGAAGAACAGGCTTTAAGTGTATTTGAGAGAAGAATGCTACGTGCAATATTTGGTGCGACCCAAGAACGAGGAATCTGGCGCCGAAGATATAATCACGAACTATATCAGCTCTACAATCAACCAGATATTGTGAGTTTCATCAAGGTGGCAAGATTGAGATGGCTCGGACACATGCAGAGAATGGGTGATCATAGGGTTCCGAAAAAGTTGTTCAATGGCCAACCAGAGGGAAGGAGAAGGGCCGAAAGGCCAAGAGGGAGATGGAAGGATGCCGTAACAACTGACCTACAAAAACTTTAAGTATGGGACTGGAGAACGTTGGCGAGTGATAGGTCCGCTTGGAGAAACATGCTGAAGGAGGCCCAGACCGGCAATCGGTTGTAGTGCCATTAAGAAGAAGAAGAAGACTACAAAACAAAGCCCATGTTGAAACAACTACTTCCCTTGCTAATGCCACGCAGGATATTGTATGATACAACATACATTTGCATGTTATTACTAACCCCAGTAAACTTTCGTATCACTAACGAGTACCGGGGGCTAGTAATAACATTCAAATCTCTGTTGTATAATTCAACATCCTGCGCGGTATTAGCAGGGGCAGTATTTGTTTCAACATGGGATTTATTTTGTAGTCTTAATAAGACTTAATATTAGAGAGCTACGAACAGGTTGAATATATTTATATATTCGGGCTACATGTCATCTTTAATTAGTTTATATGATTGTATCTATAATTAGTATGTTTCACGTATTTTTATTTCATTACCTGATGAAGCTATAGTGTTGCTGAAACATATGTAGTATTTTTCAATAAATTTTTTAAACTAAAAAATCAGAGATTTTAATTTTATTTTTATAAAATGTGTTAAAACAAAATAAAAGTTTGTGATTCTAGCAAAGTGAAATTTCTCTTTACAAAATTGAATAATTTGAAGAAACCCAAATTTGAATCTACAATAACATTTTGAAACCAAAAATTTTGTGATTTTAATTTTTTTATTGAAAATTAAGTTTCCACAAGTAACTCTACAATCAATAAATTATTCAATTTTATAATAATAATGAAAATAGTTAATTGTATACTACCCGCGTAGCGGAGATAGTGGGATGATGAAAAGGGGGAGTTAAACACAACAAATTTTTGAATAAGAGCACAAGGAAAAGACGACAGGACAGAAAACGGAAAACGAACATGGAGAGGAATAAGGAAGAAACGGAGCAATTAAGAATAGTATACTGGAACACAGCGGGGATAAAAAACAAAGACAATGAGTTTTGGGAATATTTGGGAAAATTTGATGTAGTGGGATTGGTAGAAACGAGGGTGGAAGAGAAGGGGTGGGAAAAATTGGAAAAAATAATGACGAAATAGTTTAAGTGGAAGTGTCAATTTGCAGAGAGGGTAAGCAGGAAAGGGAGAGCTAAAGGGGGGATAATAATGGGAGTGAAAAAGGGTTTGGAAGAAGAAAACAGAACCGAAGCAAAAGAAGAAAGAGGCATTATGGAAAGAACGGTGAAAATTAGACAGAAAAAATGGAGAATTATAACAATATACAGCAGAAGTATGAAAGAAACGAAGAGAATGATAGAAGAGCGAGTAAAACCGCAAGACGAGGGAACTCTGGTGATTGGGGGGGACTTTAACGCAAGAATTGGAGAAAAGGGAATACGGCTAGAAGAAGAACAAACAACAATAGAAAGAAAACCAACAAAAGACGCAACAGAAAACGCCGAAGGGAGACTACTGATTAGTCTAGTAGAAGAAAGAGGGTGGGACATACTTAATGGAAACAGTATAGGAGATGAGAAAGGAGAGTACACATATATCGGACCAAGAGGGGAGACAGTTATTGACTATGTTATGGTGAATGAAGAAGCATGGGATGAAATAGAACAATTCAAGGTGGGAGAAAGAGTCGAGTCGGATCATATGCCATTGGAAGTGAAGACAAAAGGAAGAGAGAAAAATAGAAGAAGTGAGAAGGATGTTAGAAGAAAAATTGTGAAGAATATCTGGACGGAAGAAGCAATAGAAAATTATAGAACAAGACTTAGGGAGGCTAGATACGAAGAGAAAGGGATAAACGAAAAAGTGAAAGAACTGGGTGATCACGTAAAAAATGCAACAGAAAAAAAAGTGATAGAGACAAGAGTGAAGGTGGGGTCTTGGAAAAACGAGTGGTGGGATAAAGAATGCAGGGAAGGGAAGCAATCAGTAAGAAAGAAATTAAGAAATTTGAAAAGAGGAAAAGCAAGTAATGAGGATTACAAGAGAGCACGCAAGAGGTACAAATTAGTATGCAAGGAGAAGAAGCAAAAGAAATGGATGGAAGAAGAACTAAAGATGAAAGGCATAAAGACGGAAGAAGAGGTATGGAAATACATAAATAGGGAAAGAAAGAAAAAAGTAGAAAGAGTGAGTAAAAGAATTACTATGGAGGAATGGAGAAAGTACTTCAGTCAGCTGCTGGGTGGTGATGAAATCAGACAGGAAAAAAAAAAGAGTCAACACAGGGTGGGAGAAATAGAAGAGATAACAAGAGAAGAATTAGAACAACAACTGAGTAAACTGAAAAAGAAAAAGGCACCGGGGAGGGACGGTATACAGAATGAATCGTGGATATATGGAACTGAAAGGGAAGCTGACAGGCTGTTGGAGATAATGAATGGAGTGTGGAAGGGAGAGGGCTTCCCATAGGAGTGGAGAGAGGGGATAATATGCCCCATATATAAGAAAGGAGAAAGGGAAACAGCAAGCAATTACAGGGGGATCACCATGCTCAATACGGCATATAAGATATATGCAATGATTGTAGAAGAGAGATTGACGAAGGAATTGAAGGAGCGAGGTGTGATACCAGTGGGACAGGCGGGATTTAGGAAAGGGAGAGGGACCATGGATAATGTATACATCTTGAATCACATAGTAGGGAATGAGATAAAAAAGAGGGGCGGCAAGATGTATGCATTATTTGTGGACCTGAAGGCGGCCTTTGATAATGTAGCAAGAGAGGCACTGTGGGAATGCCTGAGAAAGAAAAGGAGCATCTGATATCAAAATTAGAAGAGATTTATGAAGAAACAATAAGTAGAGTGAGAGTTGGTGAAAGGGTGAGCGAAGGTTTTAATACGCATAAGGGAGTGAGACAAGGCTGCCCACTAAGCCCCAGCCTGTTTGCAGCATTTATTGGAGACATAGAGGAGATGTTAGACATAGAGGTGGGGTTGTGGTGGGCAAAGAAAAAGTGTGGTCCCTAGCCTACGCGGATGATTTGGTGGTGCTAGCGAGAGACGAGAAAGGGATGAAAGAAATGATAAGAAACATGGAGAAATATATGAGGAGGAAAAATCTGACAGTGAATGTGGAGAAGTCCAAGATGATGGTGTTTAGAAAAGGGGGCGGCAGGAGAAGAGTAATTGAGTGGAGATGGGAGAAGGAGAATATTGAAGAAGTAAAAGAATTTAAATACCTAGGGTACGTGTTTAATGAGAGAAATACTGAAACAGCACACGTGAGAGAGTTAGTAAAGAAAGCCAATAAAATACTAGGAGTGGTATGGGGAATAGGAGAGAGAAAATTTGAACACGACTATAGAAGGAGGGTGATGATGTTTGATAGCCTGGTGAAAAGTGTGATGATGTATGGAGCGGAAATATGGGGATGGAGAGAGCAAGAAGGACTGGAAAGGGTGCAAGAAAAATATTTGAAATGGGTGCTAGGACTAGGTAGAGAGACCCCGGGGTATATAGTGATGGAGGAAACAAAGAGAGATGGAATAAGAATAGAAGCAGGAAAGAGAGCAATAAGTTTTGAGGAGAGAGTGATAGAGAGAGGAGAGTGCAGAATTCTGCAAGAGTGCCTCAAAGAAAAAAGAAAAGAAATAGGAAAGGGGGTGTGGAAAGAGAGGGAGGCATATCTAGAAAGAAACGGGTATGCAGGAGCGGAGATAGAAAGAATGAGAGAGAGAGGTAGAGTAAGGACAGAGGAATTAGTCCAGAGAGATAGAGATGTGCAAAGGCAAGAAAGGAGAGCAAGAATTAGGGAGTCTAGGTACAATGGGAAATATGAAAAAATAATAACGGAAGAACTGCCAAAGTACCTAGGAAGAGAAAGTAGAAAAGAGAGAGTGACAATAGCAAGATTCAGATGTGGAAATGAAGAGAGAGATAATAAATTTTGGATGGAGGATAGGAATAGAGTATGCAGGATGTGTGGAGAAAACAAGGAGACAATAGAACACTTGCTGAACGAATGTTCAGAAATGAGAGAAAGGGACGAGTGTAGAGAAGAGATTTTAAACGAGGATGGAAGAGGGATAGATTGGATGAAGAAAGTTGAGGAGAGAAGAAGAGCAATATGTGGGGAGGGAAGCCGGTAATCGGGGTTTTGGGATAGAAATTTAGGGACTTCCTTTTTTTGTTTTTTTTGTTTTTAGTTTGAGCAGCATATGTTTCTTTTTTTTTTAATGTGTATTTTTTCTTTTTCTCTTTTTATTATTATTCTTATTTATATTATGTTCGATGTTAGTTTTAGTAAATTTTGGATTCAATTTATAAACCCGAAAGGGCAATAAATATACACAATACAAGTACTACCCGCGTAGCTGGGAATTCCGAGAGTAAGTAATTGGCTTATAACTCGAGTTATGTACTATACTTTATTTACGACCGCACTAATTTGTTTCTGTTTAATAAGAAAAATATGTTTGATGTAACAAATGTATTTCTTATTAGGTACATTATTTAAGATTATAATAAACAAACAGTTGTATTTTCATATATAACTGTTACTCGACAATACTTAACTTGACAGAAATGAAAACAATACATTCTTAATGGTTACATACCTTATTATTTACTACTTATTTGGGTTAAACTGGAATAAGAGTGCTCATAGATATAGGCAACTCAATGTACGCAATGTCAATTTCCGTTAGTTTAAATTGTGGCACGGGGGGCGCTGAACGTATGAGCACGTAGTAGCAGCTCTCAACGAATCGTAAACCAAACGCACGTGTGTGTTATCAATCATAACTTATCATTAATCGCGGACTATTACATATGTGTCTGTTATGATGTATTTACATAGTCCACGAATTGTACAATAATGGGCATTTACAATAGTGGTTGTAGATGAAATGATTTTTATATTTTCCAAAATTGTGGAGGTTATATCTAATAAAACCCAAAATTTAACAAAATTCTTAATTTAAAATTATCCCAGAAATTATTGTCCAAATTTATCTAAAATAAACAAAGTTATTTTTACGGAAACAATTTTGATCTGTTTCGACAAACAATTAACATTCCTAAATGTATTAACATATTAGATTATTCTTGAAGCCATTTACCAAAAAACTAATTCATACAAAAAAATTGATTCGCCATTAAAATAATCAACGTATTTCACTAAAATTTAGAGGTCGAAACGAAAGCAGAAAAAAATCGCAATATATATATATAAAACATGATTGACGTGTCCTCGCCGGGCACAATTTCAATCTATTTACATACTTGATGCGAAATGTTGCAATTTTTTCGGCGTTGTTTTGCGATTCGCGCTAATTGAACGTACGGCGGAACGGCGACGCGTTCCCTCCCGCAGGAGGCGGAGGTGGCGGAGAAGGAGAAGTCTACGCGTAGTAGAAGTAGAGAGAATAATCGCGGTTTTTGCCGGCATGACGTTTCATAGTGGGGAAAAACTAGCCAGTTCGTGTTCGTTCATGCCGCCTTTAACCCAGTCATCCGCAAGTTGTTCTGGTCACTCGACTTCAATTTACAACACAAAATTCATATAAATAAATATTACAACAAACAAATAAAAAATTTAAAAACAACCTCACTCTGTGCAGTTTTTATGCCTATAATACTAAAATTATATATCTAGTGCGAATTTTCTGTTTTTGCAATGATTTTGCAAACGTGATTGGTTTTGTGCTATTTTTAAAGTAACTGCTCGTAGTTACAAAAAACTTTTTTTTTTCTTGGATTTTTACTATTTGACTTTTTTATTCTCCAATTGGTGAGTTTATCTAGGTTAATACGTTCAGCAAACGCTGTTGATACTAATCTTTGAATCGATTAACAGAACTAAATTAAAACTTATTGCTTTATTAAAAGCTATACTAACCAATTAACAGGTTTTTTTTCTGTGTGTTATTTAAATAAATAGGATGATGTCACAGTTAAAATAAACTTTATAATATTCTCGACATTTTTTTGCTGTTTTTATTGGCTTTAATGTTTTGTGCTAAATTTACATTGAAAAATTAAGGTTTTTTTTGACTTCTTTGTAAAAACGCGCAATTTACTTTCCTTTGAAATCTCATGTTCTATTTTTCACATTTGCAAATCCTAAATTTCGTTCAAAGATAAAAAAAACATAAAATATCTACAATAACATGACATTTGGAAATTCACAACGTTTTATTGAATAATTCATAAATATGGAACACTTGGTAATTATAAAATCTTAATTAGAAATTTGGTAACGAAAATTTCTTCTTTTTTTAAATTCTTGTTGTTTTTTAAATACATTGTAGCAAATATTTTCAAATTTGGACATTTAGAAAATCGCATCGGTTTTATTATTTAATTCATAGATTGTGTTATTATATTATATTATATTATATTATATTATATTATATTATATTATATTATATTATATTATATTATATTATATTACATTACATTACATTACATTACATTACATTACATTACATTACATTACATTACATTACATTACATTACATTACATTACATTACATTACATTACATTACATTACATTACATTACATTACATTACATTATATTACATTACATTATATTATATTACATTATATTACATTATATTACATTATATTACATTATATTACATTATATTACATTATATTACATTATATTACATTATATTACATTATATTACATTATATTACATTATATTACATTATATTATATTATATTATATTATATTATATTATATTATATTATATTGCATTACATTACATTAGATTACAGTACATTACATTACATTATATTATATGCTATATGGACATTGATGTTGAATAATTGAAATAGTATATTTTGTAACTTGGGCGGCAGGTTGTCAATTTGACATGGGAAACGAAATTGGGCGCACGAACGAAATGAGTGCTCCTGAACGAAGTGTTGCCATCGCTCGAGAGGGCAATTGACAATACCGCCCGTGTTACGAACAATATTTTTTATTACTCATGCGAGGGGTTGTATCTTACTAGTTTGGGATCGAGGTGCCATAAAAAAAATAGAATCAAAAATGAAGAACTTGCTTTTTCAATTGTCTCCGGTGGTGTGCATTCGTCTTAAGAACTCTCATCAGTCTCCGGTATCACCATAGAATTTACACTCATTTTAAAACGTTTCCTCTAATTTAAATTTTTACTTTGTAATGAAAAAAAATCTGTCACTTTAACGCCACTTTTTTTATCTTGTCTTGTTTGAGGTCATCATTGTCTTTATCTTATTTATTTAATTGTTTTTTTTAATGTAACCTAGCTATATTGAATATTTGCGTGCGTTACCCAAGTTACGTGGAAACAACCAAAAGTGGCATTTCTCGTACTAAAAAACGTGCGCCAAATAATACCTTTAACGCATGAGTTATGATAATGAAATATGTTATATGAAAAATATATAATATTATAAATAAATTTATAAATGTATTATAAATAAACGTATTATATGTTATATGGTTATTCTATTGAATAATTTATATATAACCTTATTATTTATAGAATCTTATTTAAAAATTTGGAAATTTAAATTTCTTTCTTTTTTTTAAATCTTAATATTTTTTTTTAATAAATTGTTACAAAAATTATATCTTCGATTTTATAAAATAATGAGTCAATTTGGTCAAATTTATACAATTTTGATTGGAATATTGGAAACCAAAATTTCTTCATTTTTATATCAAAACAAGATTGGAAAATCAAATTGCAAAATCAAGTCAATATATTTCGAATATTTAAGAAATTTTACTGAATAATTGCAGTAAAATATAAAATTTGCTGTACAAGTTAATTAATTTAGAAAGATTTTTTTTTTATATATATTTTTTAAATAATATTAAATTTGAAAATTGGCAAGGTGAACTTTGAAATTTATGCGATTTTGTTTATAGAATATTTCCAAAATTTCTTTATAATAACAAGATTGGAAAATTAAATTGCAAAATCGTGACAAAATTTGCCTTAATATTGGATGGTTGCAACCTTTACTACGTTGTAATCCATACTTACTCTGAATTGTATCTCTTCTTCTTCTTCTGCTTCACTTCAGGTTTTAGGCACTTTGCCTGTTACAATTCCCATATTTTTCTTGGCCTTCCTATATCTCTTCTTCCATGACATTGATAGAATCTGACTTTGGCTGGTATCCTCTTCTCGTACATCCTTTCTACATGTTCTTTCTATTTAATTTTATTTTCCCGTTTATATCTTTAATTCCGTTCTTATAACTCTGTTTCGTAGTCTGTCCAGTTTTGTGCAACCAGTTTCACTCTTAAAATTTTTTGAATTGAAAATCTCTGAATTTTATTTAATAATTGCAATAAGATAGAAAATGTACTAAAAGTATAGAAAGTGCAATAGGATAGAAAAGTTTTTATCTACTACTTTTATCTCGCATTCGCACACCAAAATGAACACAGTATGTAATAAGTAAATTATTTTATGTGAAGGATGCCATTATTATAACCGTGTGTAAAAGTATTCAAATCGTGCGTTAAAGTCCAATATAAATAAAATGGAATTTCATTATTAAACAATTTCTGTTTGTTCTTACTATGGCAACAACTCGCATCCTTAAACAAAAAACATAGAGGTAGTGAAAATAAATGTTGTGACGTATATAAAAATTGAATTAATTTTTAGGGTTCCGTACCGAAAACGGAACCCTTATAGGATCACTTTGTTGTCCGTCTGTCTGTCTGTCTGTCTGTCTGTCTGTCTGTCTGTATGTCTGTCTGTCAAGACCATTTTTCTCAGGAACGCGTAGAGGTAACAAGTTGAAATTTGTATCAAATACTCGGGTCTGCGGTCTTTTTCAGCTGTGAAAAAATCAAACTTGTAAGTCAACGCGATCAAAAGATATAACCGTTTATGTCGCTTATTTTGCGATTTCACAAGGGAATCAAAACCTATAGGGTACTTCCCGTTGACCTAGAATCATGAAATTTGGCAAGAAGCGGTGTCTTACAGCACATGTAAAGGGAAAAATCTGTAAACCGTAAATATGTAGTTTAATTAGAAGAAAAATGCGAATTTACTATTAGAAACTTATGAAAATACACTAATGTGTTGCGTGGTATTGTCAGGCACTAGAAGCATATGGAGTGCATACAGTTAGGTCCTCCTCGGTTATGTGTCCTCCACAAAAAAAAAAGATACCTTACTGACCAGTTTGTATGGAACCCTCGGTGCGCGAGTCACAACTCGCACTTGGCCGGTTTTTTTATGGCACCTGGATCCCAAACTTGTAAGATACATCCCCTCGCTTGAGTAATAAAAAATAACAGGGGAAATTGTCAATTTCCCTCTCGAGCGAATGTGCACACATTGGTGCGCACAATTTCGCGCTCGCGAAAAATTGAGAACTTTTCGCCCTAGTTACAGAATATACTAATTTACCTAAAAATTTCAAAACATTCTACATAAACGACTCAAATATTTCTACTTAGGAGGATTTATATTAAACAATTTTTGGACTAAATCTTGTATAACTTATTTATTGAAATGTTACTACAAATAGCGAGGCCCCTTCAATTTTTAATAAAAAATATTGTTAGTAACACGGGCGAAATTGTCAATTTCACTCTCAAACGAATACGAGTCCTAACTTCATTCGTGCGCACATTTTCGCTCTCGAGTAATATTGACAACCTTTCGCCCTAGTTACAAAATCTACTAATATTATATGTTATAATATATAATTGATATGAATTGATATGATATATATATATATATATATATATATAATATATAATTATATAAGTTATAATTGAATAATTCATAAATAACTTTATTATTTATAGAATCTTATTTAAAAATTTTGAAACGAAAATTTCTTTGTTTAAATTTTTTTGTTAAATTGTTGCAAACATTTTCAAACATCTTGCAAATATCATATTCACGATTTTATTAAATAATGTGTCAATTTGGGCAAATTTATAGAATTTTTATTTATAGAATATTTGGAAACCAAAATTTCTGCGTTTTTTTTTTGTCATAACAAGACTGGAAGGTTCAAGCAACAACATGGAGTCAAGTATCATTTTGGAGTCAAGTATCATTTTTTTCAGTCAAAATTTGTTAAATACAGTCGAATTGCCATAGTTCATGAAAAAAAATTCGAGTTATAGAAAATTGGAGTTATAGAAATATATAACTATAAAATGAGTAAAATACACTATACACCATTTATTCAAAGTAAATATATTTATGAATATATATTTATAAACAAAATATGTATGCATTATTAATATGATGTTATATAATTATAATTAATTAAAAATAATTTTAATTAATATTTTATAATTTTTTGGAAAAGTATGTAATTTTTAATTGTTTTCTATAATATATGTGCACCTTGTGGGTGATCTACGATTATATCGCCTCTTTTTGGATTACCGATTCTCGGGAGAATAATATCCTGTCGTAATCTTCCTAAAGCACACCCGCTGGTAAATTCTTAGTTTTGCTTTATTCAAGTTTTTGGTGATCATAAAATATGAAAGATAAAATGTTTCATAATCTGCCCGAGGATTACCCTATCGACACTATCGACGGTTTATGGTAGGGTAGTATAATATCCGACATCATAGGTTTGGGAAAATACGCAGCGGTTAAAAAATTGGAGTTGTAGAGATTATTTTGTATGTAAAATTTGTACAAATTTTTACTATGAGTTATGGAAAAATCGAGTTGAGGAAAATTCGAGTTATGGATATTTATTTATATATAAAATGCTATCTAAATCTATGAATTTCTAAAAATATTCGAGTTATAGAAAAATTAGAGTTACAAAAGTTCAAGTTATGGAAGTTTGACTGTATTTGAAACATTTAAGAAATTTGACTGAATAATTATAGTAAAATATAAAATTTGCTGTAGAAATAATTAATTTAGAAAATTTTTCTTTTTAAATGTATTTTTTAAATATTGTCAAGGTGATGAAAATTTTAGGAATTTGGGTTTCAAATTTATAGAATTTTATTTATAGAATATTTCCAAAATTTCTTTATCATAACAAGATTAGAAAATTAAATCGCAAAATCGAGACAACATTTGTCTTAATATTTTACTTAATAAAAGTATGGCTGCAGTAGGGATATGCAGTAAGCAACCAACTTCACACCCCATTTGTCTCAACAGGATCTAATTTTGAATTTCCCCGCCTCGCGTCTATATTTTGAATCTTCCCACGCATTTGTAAGTTCCGAAAATGGCGGCCAGAAGTCGAAACCGGAAGTCGTAACAGGAAACCGGAAGTCGAAACCGGAAACCGGAAGTCGAAACCGGAAACCGGAAGTCGAAACCGGAAGTTCCAGGGTCAAGGTTAGGGGTCAAGGTTAGGTTAGAGGTCAACGGTCATCGCGCATGCACATGTCTGAGGTGGAGGTGGTTTTAGAACATATCATCTTTCCCTACTGGCTGCGAACGTTACTACTTGGTAATCCATCCTTTAAATTGAAAATATCTGAATTTTATTTAATAATTGCAATGAGATAGAAAATGTACCGTAAAAGTAATTGATTTATGAAGTTCTTTATAAAAAAATTTTTAATATATTTTATTTACTTGCACACCAAAATGAACAAATTAATTAGTAAATTATTGTATGTGAAGGATGCGATTATTATAATCGTGTGTAAAAGTATCCAAACCATGCGTAAAAATCCAATATAAATCATATGTAGTTTCATTATTAAACGATTTCTGTTTGTTGTTACTATGGCAACAACTCGCGTCACAAAACAAACAACATAGACGCAGTGAAAATAAATTTTTTGACGTATATTAAAATTGAATTAATTTTTCTTATTTTGAATCAAGAAATCTCGGCCTCTCAGTCTGGATTTATCTGGCTCTGATATAACTTAAGTTAAGCTAAGCATAACCTAATCTAGGTTAACTTAGATTACATCGACAGCGACCAAAAAGTGTTCCCGTCACTGTGCGTTTTTACTAGTTAGCATTTTTTGCCACGGAGGCGCTGAACGTTCTAACCTTATTGTTTCAGTGATTTGAAGTATTTTATCTGTCAAAATGACAATGTTTCAATATTATCGGTGAGAAACAATTATTTTTTGAAGATGTAACAGTATTTTAACATGCTTCGTAGATAATATGATACACGTGTGTAAAAGGCTTTTTTTGCGCACTCATTGCAATTGCAACACGAGCCGAAGGCGAAACTTCCGAAAAGCGAAAAACCCAATTCATGGACAAACGTCCTTCTTCAGACCCTTGAATCATAAACTACTATTTCCTAATTATATAAAATTTGGGATTGGTAAAACCATCCTATGTTATAGATAATCATACAAACTTAAAACAAACGGAACACAGCCGGAATATATAAATATATTCAGCCTTTCCGGAGCTCTATAACAATTACTGAGTATTTTTAGGACTAGGAGTCAATGTAGGGACCAACAAGTAGTCCTAAAAAGACTCAGTAATTGTTATAGAGCTCCGGAAAGGCTGAATATATTTATATATTCAGGCTGTGTTCCATTTGTTTTAAGTTTATATAAAATTTGGAAATTCACATTCACGATTTTGTTAAATAATTTGTCACTTGAAGCTTGAATTCCAAATTCATAACAAAATCTATAAATATGTAAGTAAAATCTATTTGAATGTTTGGAAAATCCAAAGTTTTGTTTTGTATTAGAGCAAGATTTGAAAATGAAATTGCAATGTCAAGTCAAGTTTTATTAAATATTTGGAATAATTACGAAATTTTGCAAATAGTAGTAGTTTTAAGTATCTTTATTGTTACAACTTGCAACAAATGGCTATAGACCCTATTGTCTTTCTGCCAGAATTGCTACAATGTATAAGAATAGTACAATGTTATAACATTAATGGGAAAATTAATTATAATACAAAATGATTGCTCTGATATGGTAAATTAAGTACAGTATAATCTCGATAATCCGGCTCAGTAATCCGGCGTTCTGGGGAAACACGTGCTTTTTCTTTCCGCTGCCTCGCGCACAGTTGAAATAAAGTCAAAAACGACCCCATCCAGCGTTCTTGGAAATAGGTCTGCCCAACACACCCTGCTTTTAACTCGAAAACTTGATTGACGATTCTCACCAAGCTAACTCCACTCTACAATTGTCTTACTATCTGTTAAGTTTGTACATATTTCTTTGTATGTACACATTTAACTATATAGATTCATATTTTATTCTTAGTACATAAGTACATAAAATGTGAAAATTGTTTTAATCTTGATAAATTTTTTGATAATCCGGCTGATAATTTTGTCTGGTCGCATATGTGTCGGATTATCAAGATTATACTGTACAATGGTGAGAAAAAAAAGTTGAGGAGGTTTAATTTTTTGCAGATAGGGAATATATTTATGTTTATTTATATCTTGTTGAGTTTGAAGATTTGATAATATTAAATAGCATTTGTATCTTTTCTTTAAAGATTATAATTTCTAAGAAATTATTGTATACATATCGCCAACAAGGTTAACATCATTAGTATAACTAATCTTTCTTTAACAAACTTTCTCAAAAACAACTACTTTATTGGCAAACACCACGACTGACATTGAATTACATTAAGAAGAACCCAAAAAATTAAGAAGAATCCAAAAAACTTTCTTAATGTAATTCAATGTCAGTCGTGGTGTTTGCCAGCGAAGTGGTTGTTTTTAAAAAAGTTTGTTGAAGAAAGATTACTTATACAAATGATTTGTTGACGTTATGTACAAATGATTTGAGTTAACTTTGTTGACGATATGTATACAATAATTTCCTAGAAATTATAATCTTTGAAGAAAAGATACAAATGCTTCTATTTAAGAGAATATATTTATTGTATACTTTATACATTATACAATGGGCTATCGACCACAAGGTCCTTCTGCCCGCATTTTTTGCATTTGCAAATATTTTCCAATTTCTTACAAAAATAAAATAATTCTAATAGTAGTTTATAATTCAAGTGTGTGAAGAAGGGCTTTTCTGCATGATTTGCGACGTTTAAACTTTAATCGTAATGAGTGCACAAAAGCCTTTCACACACGTGTATTATACATTATTTTATCTACGAAGCATGTTGAAATACAAAAAGGTAAATCGATACATAACTCAAAGCGGAGTTTTTTTGGTTAGATTTGTAAAATAGTATATTAAAGAACGAGTTCAATAAGAGCGGTTTTTCAGCACGCATCCATATTTAGAAAACGACGAGCGTAGCGAGGAGTTTTCCAATGGACAAGTGCGAAAAAACGCCTTAACATATTTTTAAACGATTAACATATTGAGAAAATTGTATCGCACTCCGCAATCCATAAACGAGGCCACATGAGTGCTTTAATGACTTAATTATAGACGCAAAATAGAAAAATTATAAATACCTATTCACCTATAGTGGCTTCGACTTTTTTTTACAAAATTTACAAAGTTTAATTTACAAAAAAATAATTGTTTTTATACTAATAATATATAATAATGTTGAAAATATGTTGGATTATGTTGAAAAATTGTAATTTCGACAGACAAAATATGTCATATACTGACACAATAAGGTTAGAACTTTCAGCGCTTCCGTAGCAAAAATTGCTAACTAGTAAAAACGCACTGTGACGGGAACACTATGTGGTCGTTGTCGATGTAATCTAGGTTAGGTTATGTTGTGTTCCCTCTATTTGGTCGTTGTCGATGTAATCTAGAACAGCGTTTCTCAACCTTTTTTGGCCCACGGACCAGTAAAATAAAAAAAAAATCGCGGACCAGTGATATTTTTTGAATAACAAAATTTTACTCAGCGCCGTCGTTTGGGTTTTGAGGCCCCGGTTTTAGGTGGCCCCCCAGTAAATAAAGAAAGTGAAAAAACAAATAAATTCTTTAATTTTTAATAAATACAAAAAAGAAACATATGTATAGAAGAAATATAATAATATAAAAGAAAAACAAAATTGAACTTTATTTTTTTTTAAATCATTTAAATTTCAGCAAAAAAGGGGGTGGGGGTCCTCAAAATGGGGGGGGGACAGGGCACAGCCTCTTTGGGGCCCTCCCTAGCCCGTGGGCCCCGGGCATTCGCCCGGTTCACCGATATTAAAGAACTGCTACATAAGTTAATTGTAACATTTATATTATCTTTCAATAATATTTAAATCTAATGACATGTAATTATTTTTCTTTTTTTTTTCTTCAGTGCCGTACTAATCGTAAATTACATAGAATTAAAATTAGTTTATCATATTTGTATTTCGTAATTAATTATAAATTAAAATTTAGTTATTATTATTTTTTTTTTTTGATAAGTGAATTTTTTTGCTGTTAAAAGAATTGTCCGCGGATTAGCAAAATTTCTCCGCGGACCACTGGTGGTCCGCCGGACCAGCGGTTGAGAATAGCTGATCTAGATAACCTAGATGAGGCTATGTTTAGGTTAAGTTATATTAGAGCCAGAAAAATCCATACTGAGTGACTGGGTGATTCAAAATTAGAAAAAATAATTCTTTTTTAAAATACGTCAGAAAATTGGTTTTCACTACATCTATGTTTTTTGTTTAGTGACGCGAGTTGTTGCCATAGTAACAACAAACAGAAATCGTTTCAAAATGAAATTCCATTTGATGTACATTGGAGTTTAATGCACGATTTGGATACTTTTACACACGATTATAATAATGGCATCTTTCACATATAATAATGTACTTATTAATGTGTTCATTTTGGTGTGCGAGTAGATAAAAGTTTAAGCATATTAAGTTTATATTAAGTTTTTTTAGATACAATTATTTATATTGTACCTATTATTTAACTTAGGACAATATCATAAATGTATAATATTGTTTCAAATATTCTTTAAACAATTCAATTATTTTCTCGTTAGAGAAGAAAAGTGAAGTTAAAGAAAAAAAATAAAAGTCATATTTAATTATATTATTTGTTTGTTTATTTTGAAACCTTGTAATATTTAAATATTAGGAAATCCAATGGAATCTTCGATTATAAAATTTGTAAATCAATCAATTTAAGTTTTTTTTTATTTTGGAACTTTGTAATATTTAAACATTGTAGATTGTAGATATGGTGGTGACGACATGTACTGCGACCTTTATAGATCTATTGTACCCCACCCTCCTCCTCCAAGTGTTGGTGTACTTCCCCATTTAGAGCGCCTCCTCTAATCCTGATTCCTTTAGGAATCTCAGGATCTGGGTGGGATTCAAGGCCTGCAGCTCCTCTGTGTTCAAGCAGTGAGCCCCAAGGTACATCTGTCTCTTGCGGAGTAATGCTCCGCCGGCTTTGAACAGATGTATGGGGGTTTCCTCTGCTGAGCCACAGAATCTGCATCCATCATCCTCCTCTAGGCCTAGGGCCTTGAGATGTTTCCTAAGTCTGCAGTGTCCCGTCAGGGCTCCTGTCAGAATTCTAAGCTTGTTCCTGCTTAGTTTCAGGCAAGCTTTAGTTCTTTTCTGGTTAAAAGATCCCAGCATCACTTTGGATTGCCTTAGCCCTGGAAGTTCTTCCCAGGTTTTCATCCATTTTCCTCTTATTTCTTCATCTAAACTTTTGCGGATGGTGTTCACGCTCATACCGCAAAAGGGTTCCGGACCTATAAAGGGGCTACCGGATCCCTTGTTTGCTAGGTGATCGGCTTCTTCGTTTCCGTCTATACCAGTGTGTCCTGGTACCCAGTATAGCGTTACTTTATTTTCCCTGCCAAGCTTGTTCAGCTTCCCCACACAGTCCCATACCAGTTTGGATCTGATGGTGTATGAGCTAATGGCCTTGATGGCTGCTTGGCTATCTGACAGGATAGCAATTCGTTTTTTGCGGTAATTCCTGTCGAGGTTAAACTGTGCACATTTTTCGATTGCGTGTACCTCTGCTTGGAAGATACTTGGTGATGTTCCCATGGATTCGGAGTATCTGGTACGAGGTCCAAACACTCCTGCACCAGTGCCTTCCTTTGTCTTCGAACCATCTGTATACCACTTGATGGCATTTTGCTCTATGTGGTATGCTGAGGATTCGTCGCTCCAATCGGCTTTACTACTACACATTGCTGTGTAGTTTTTCTCGAAGTGGTATTTGCATACCATTTCGTCTTTTGGTATTTCCAGCCAGGGGATCTTGGCAGCGAGGCTGTTTCGGTCTCTCCTCCCGATTATTTTGCCTCTGCCCATTCCTTCCTTGCTGAACCTTACGATCGGCGATCTGGCGGCGCTCTCCACCACAAGGTGCAGCGGAGTCAGATCCAGCAGCAGCTCCAATGCTGCTGTCGGACACGACCCCATCGCCCCCGTGATGCAGACACACGCCAGTCTTTGAATCTTCTCAAGCTGTTTCCTCATAGAGGCCAGCTTGGTTCTACTTCCCCACGCAACCGCCCCATAAGTGATTACAGGTCTCACTATCATGGTGTACATCCATCGCAGGATAGTGGGGTTACAACCCCACGTTTTTCCTGCCAGATTTCTGCACACCATTAGGGCGCGTTTGGCTTTACCTACCACTGCCTCAGCGTGTCTATTCCATAGGAGTTTGCTATCTAGTGTGATACCCAGATACCTTATCTCCTGTTGGTATTCTACTGCCTTCCCATCTATGAGTATGGGATGTAGGCAGTTTAGTTTTCTCCTTCTAGTAAATGGTATCACCGTAGTTTTGCTCGGGTTGAGTCTCAATCCCACTGTTTGACACCATCTACTAGTTACTTTGAGGCCTCTCTGAACAATTTCACAGAGCGTTCCCTCAAATTTTCCTCTGGCCATTATGACTATGTCATCGGCGTTACCTTGACATTTGATGTCTAGGTCGTTTAGCCTAACCAGTAGTTCATCAACTACCAGGCTCCACATTAGCGGTGATAGTACACCTCCCTGTGGGCACCCTCGAGTTGTGGAGATCTTAATGGTGTCTTTTCCCACTTGTGTCTCCGCCGTTCTAGTTCTCAGCATTTCTCCCATCCACTTTGAGATAGTGCTGTCGATACTCCTTCTTTCGAGGGCCGCCCTGACAGCCTCATGTGAGGTGTTGTCAAAAGCTCCCTCTATATCCAAGAATTCACATATCGCTACTTCCTTTATCTCTAGTGCTGCTTCTATTTCGTTTGTCAGCTGATACAGGGCGGTTTCTGTGGATTTCCCTGCTCTGTGAGCATGCTGGCTCTTGTGTAGTGGTGTACCTACCAGCACTATAGTCCTAAGGTAATTATCAATCACCTTCTCCATTGTCTTTAACATAAAAGATGTTAGACTAATGGGTCTAAATGACTTCGGTTGAGTGGTGTCTTTCTTTCCCACCTTCGGTATAAATACCACCTTAGCCCTTCTCCATAGCTCCGGTATATATCCGAGCGCTAAGCTACTTCTAAAGATATTTAGAAGATACGTCATTAGTTCTCTCTCTCCCTTTTGTAGGAAGGTAGAAACTAGTCCGTCCACACCTGGGGCCTTAAAAGGCTGGAAAGTGCCGATAGCCCATCTGATTCGGTTTTCCGTACAGATGGACGCTGCCCTCTTCCAGTCGGCCCGACTTGGTTTCCGTGGTTGCATCAAGCCCTCGGTCTCCCTGTATCCTCTACATCCCGGAAAATGGGTTTCTAGTAGGAGGAGAGCTCTTTGCTCTTCATCCTCCGTGAAGGTCCCATCCGGTTTCTTGAGAGTGGTTGTCATTCCACTCTATCCTTCGCTAGTGCTTTGTGCAGTCAAGCTGCCACCGGCGTGGATTCTATGTTTTCACAGAAGGTCCTAAAGTTTTCCCTTTTTGCCCTTCTGATCTCTTTGTTGTAGGTGGTAAGCACCTCAGAGTATTCTAGCCAATTTCCGTATTGCTTGGCTTTGTTGAAAAGCCTACGTACGTTTGCTCTTAATGTAGACAAATTTTTGTTCCACCATTTTTCGTCCTTATGCTCCTTCACGGTTTTTACCGGGCAGCTGGATTCAAATGGTGAGCCGTGGTGATTGCTACATTTATTTCTCCTACAGCCTGCTCCAGCACGGTGTAGTGTTTGATACTACCCCGCACTGTCACCTGCTCTAGGTTTTCTTTTAGTTGGGAACTAAACATAGGCCACACAGTTTGTCTGGGGTTTCGAATGGGGGTGTTTTCCTCACTCGCTCCTTCCAGCTCAAACTCTATGATCCTATGATCTGACATTGAGGGCTCACTTGAAACCCTCCACTTTTTAATTAGTTTACTTACGTTAGCGCTACCTACCGTAATATCCAGTACCTCATTTCTGACTTTAGTGACATGTTGGTGTGTTCCCAACGTTGTACACAATTAAGTTCTCTTTAATGAGGTATTCTAAAAGGTACTCACCCCTCTTATTAGTGTCCGTGTTGCCCCACATCTCATTGTGTGCGTTCGCGTCACATCCCAGGATGAGTGGCAGCCTTCTCCTAATACAGTGTTCCACCAGATTTTGTACTTCAATGGGTGATATGCTGTTACCTTTGCCAGGGAAGTATGCTGATGCGATCACTACTTCACGGTGGAGACCCTCGATCTTGATGAGGGCCTGAATCGGTACTAAATCCCGCGTTAAAAATTCTGAAAGACATAAGTAATTTATGCCATTTCTTACCATAATGCAAGTTCTAGGGGAGACCTCACGGCTGTCCCATACCAACTTACATTCCCTGTTGCTAAGGCCTCTGATCTTACCTCCGTAGGTCCAGGGTTCTTGAAGCAGCGCTCGCCCTAGGTGCTGCTTGGTGAACATCCTAGCCATCACAGCTGAAGCTGCTTTGGCATGATGGATGTTCACTTGGGCTATTTTGGTGTGCCTGCTGGTCATTCTTGTTTTGTGACAGGAGGCGGCAAGTCCTCCTCTGTCCCTACAAGAACATCTACCTCTGCCTCTGTAGACATGGCTGGACTGCTCATGTCTACGAGTGTGAGGTCAAGGTCGTCTTCCCGGGAATCCGGGCTGACTTCCTTGTTCTCTGTGTCGGTTAGGTCCCGTACACTTGGGTTATTTTTACTTTTGGAATTCATATAAATCCCACGAGTCGCAAGGGAACTAAAGGTCCACCACATCAGAGCCCCGCTTGATAGTGGTAAGGCTGGATACCCTCTGAGGTCGCCAGGTATCAGAGGGGCTCCGTAAGCGATGGCCGGTTGCCCTTGGCCATCAACCAGTCCCTTTAGCACGGGTCGCATGACACCTTGGGATTAAGGGTTTGGAAGTTCTTGGTTGTTCGCCCTCCACCGAACGCCCCGACCGGAGTTGTTCCCGTCGTGACGTCCAACGGTATGTTGCGAAACTAAGCCCTCACACCGCGACAAGGTGACTTCCACGTGAGGGGATTGGATTTAAAAATAAGAGAATTCAATGTTCTTCATTTCAAAAATATGACTAATCAAACAATTTGAGATTTTTCTTTGTTTATTTTGAAACTTTGCAACATTTAAACATTAGCAAATCCAATGTTCTTGAATTTAAAAATATGTCTATCAATCAATTTCTGTTTTTTTTTTCTTTGTTTATTTTAAAACTTTATAACATTTAAACATCTGGAAATCCAATGGTCTCCAATTCAAAAATTGGCGAATCAATCAATTTATGTTTTTTTTTTGTTTGTTTGATTTTAAACTTTGTAACATTTACACATTAGCAAATCCAATGTTCTTGAATTTAAAAATATGTCAATCAATCAATTTAAGTTTTATTTCTTTGTTTATTTTGAAATTTTATAACGTTTAAACATCAGGAAATACAATTTTCTTCAATTCAAGAAATTGTGGATCAAGTAAAGATTATTACTTCCAATCTTTGCAACTATTATGATATTCCTCATATACACGGCTGATGTGTTTAAAACTATTAAGGAAATTCGAGCGTAACTGAATCAAAATAGTGTTTTTCTATATTTTCAATTATCCTAATATTTATTAAAATTCATTATTTTTATTTATAACATAACAAATTTAAAAATTGGTAATTATTATTTATTTAATAAAATAGTTAGTAAATGACTTCGTTATTTTTGACTTATACAGTGTAATAAAAAAATCTGGCAACAGCGCTTTATTGTGTCTTGGAAAGTTTATAGTACAGAGAGAAAAAAGAATAGTCACTGAAAGGAGTCGAGTCTATTTTTTCTCTCTATATTACTATATTTCCATCTTCTTCTTCTCTCTCAGCTGTTATCGCGACGTTGCCTAATCATCAGTCATATGAATTCTCGATAAACAAGATTCAAAATAAAAAGTTTAACTTTAATTATTTAAATAATTACTTTGGTAACGTAACATTGCTTTAATGTTATCCTGTTTTACAATTATTTAAGTTTATTGTATATAGTTTTTTATTCCTTAAAGTTTCGAAATTAATATCGAAAAAAATAAATAAAGACGTGACGGAAGCTTGTCAGCCATAAGAGCCTGTGTATAAGAATTGAAAAAAACATTTTTTTTTTTTGGGATAAACTAAATGGAGGATCACTTTCAAATTTTGACAAGACTTAAATATAATATTGATCTGCATGTACAAAAAGTTTCAAAGCTTAAAGTTATAAAAAATATTTAACATGGGATTAGCTCGAAAGTCTTTATTACTAAAACAGAATTTCCAATAAATAAACTGGTATCGAGTATGACTGATGGAGCTCTTTCTTTGGTTGGGAATCACTATGAATTTATAACTCCTTGTAAAAATGACGATGACATGTCAAATTTTACCAACTACCATTGTCCAACAGTAACAATACCTGGTACTCAGAAATATTAAATTCAGATGATGTTATGAATTCCACATACAAAATAGTTAATTTCATCCGTGAATGCAATTTTCAGAAACGAAGATTCAGAGCATTAGTAGAGGAATGTAAATTTAATTATGAAGAACTTCTATTACTGACGTAAAGTAGCTAAGCTGTGTTAAGTTTTTAAAAAGATTCTTGGATCTTCTGCCTGAAATAAAAGCTAGCAACTTATTAAAGCGGAACACAGCTTGAATATATAAATATATTCAACCTTTCCGAAGCTCTATAATAATTATTAAGCCTTTTTAAGACTACAAAACAAATCTGATGTTGAAAGACAACAGATATTTGCGTTATTCACTAGGTCTCAGTTCACTTTCGTTACACTCAACGATCAACGAGAAACTAAATATATAACATTGTTTTAAGATCAGATCTTTCGATTTAACCCAAAGGGAATAGACATCGGCAGGCGCGTTTCGAGATCTATCTCTCATCAGTGCAGCTTTGCTCTTTTAAATTATAAAATGGAATACACTTACTTTAGTTTGAATACCATATGCTGGGCTGTCGAGGATAGGTTATGTTATAACATGTGTATGGAAAGACCTGAACATAGTTGATTTACATGATAATTGAATATGGGGTTAAAACTAAACTAATTATAAATATTTGTTGTCTTTCAATATGAGATTTGTTTTGTAGTCTTAAAACGACTTAATAATTATTATAGAGCTCCGGAAAGGTTGAATATATTTATTTTCGCTTTAATAAGGTGGTATGATTATATAATAATAATAATAATAATAAAGGCCTTTATTCGTAATAAACAAAAAAAATCATATATTTATATATTCATCTTTAATATATTCATCTTTCATATTTCATATATTCATCAATAAAACATGCAATCTATTGGGTTATATTATATTATTATATTATATTATTTCATTTATTATATCTATAATTACTTTAGTTTCAACCATATATCCAGTTATGAAATAAAATAAATTATGGCTACTGTTAATAAATCATATCGTCAATTGGAAGATAATAAGTGGGTGTCTGATCTTGTTTTTGTCTCTGGCATTACAGTAAAACTAAATGAATTTGAATTAAATTTGAAACTTGGAAAGGAAAGAACAAAACATTGACCGAAATGGTTAGAGACTTCAATGCATTCAAGGGAAAACTTACATTTCTGGAATAGTTTATTTTAAATTTAAATTTATTTTTGATTTTAAATTACAATTTTTCTTATGATCACTTAGCACGTACGATGTCTGTAGACCACGCGCCGCCTAGAATTAAAGAGTCGTTCGTGGTCGCCCGTGGTGATCAAAAGTTTGGTCGCCCCTGATATAACATTGTATAAAATTTGAAAATTTGGAAATTTTCTTCATTATTTATTAAATTTTTGTTTAAATTATAATAAAATAAATTCGTTACGATTTTTTACAAGTTTTTGATTGTGGAGTTTGATAGATTATGATATTTTATAATTGTTGAATATTTGAATAATTAAATTTAGTTTCGAAACTTATGTCAGAAATTGTAAATTTTTGTTTTATTTTAAATTAAAAATGTTAAAATCAACTCGATTCTTTCAATTGTAATAAGATTTTCAATTAAATTCCTATTATATCCTTTATATCCTAAAAAAAAGTGGACAATTAAGGAATTTCTAATTTTCATAATCATTTCTTAAACATTTTCTCCCCAATCAAAAATAAACTAAAATTTAAGAATTTCCACACATTTTATTAAACACAAACTTTCCCCAATGTTTCTCCAACAAAACACTCTCCACACAATTTATTATCTCAACAACAACAAACTAATATAAACGGCTATCAACCATCACAAAAACTTAAACAAAATCCCAACCCATGCACAACAATATTACCTTTCTATTTCAAGCTTGGTTAACATTATATTACTCGTCGCTATTCCGATTCTTTCCGTCCGTGTTTGTGTTTCGTATTACCAAACACGGAATCGAGATAAGTAGCTACGTATTAATTGTTGTTTAATAATTGTGTTTTGGTTTGTTGTTTCACACCTTTTTAATGCGGCACTTAAATGGCAAATTAATAACACGTTTTTCGAGTTTCGATTCGCTACGCGTTTAATAAATTGCCAGGTGACTGTTTTTCTCGGGATATTTACATTCGGTTTGTTAGTTTGTATAAATTTTTTTCAATTTGTTTGACACAAGGATGTCTGTGGGTATTAAATTGGGAATTGTTTAAATACCGGAAAAAATCTGAATTAACTAAAAATGTTTGTTTTTGGACAAATTGAAAGACAAAAACTTTTACAAATTGAAAGACAAAAACAAGGTTTACGCAAACCTTGATAGACAAAACTAAATGGATAAAATTGCGTTGCGAAAACCATCGTAGGCAAAGTGAAATGTACAAAATTGAGTTGTGCAAGTCTTACTGGTCAAAACTAATTGAGTTGCGCAAATCTTGATAGACAATACTAAATGGACAAAATTGAATTAAGCAAACTTTGATAGACAAAACTATAGATAGATAGAATTACAGATAACATTGTGTTGCACGAACTTTAATAGACAATACTTGAATGAACTGTATTTAACGATAAATTTAGCGATTGTATATCAAATCGGGATGGTTCCGTCACTTACCTTCAGGCTGCAACCGTCTCTGACCCGCTCCGTGGAACGTCCTTCCGTCGCCTATATAAATGAGGAAATAGGAAGAAATAATATGATCTGGCAAATACAAGGATGGAAATCCTTAATTCAAATTGTTCCGGACGGGAGAAAAGCCGGTGATCGAACCAGCCGATAAGGATTGTCGTCAAATTAACTACCAAACGCGAACGTGGCCAACATGTCGGCTGAGGTCATACGCACGAAAAATTACGCGTACTCGCCGAGCTTTCAAAATACACTGTCCGATATCTCATATCGCGGCGTGATTTTTTTGATAATTTAACGCGGTCTCGACCCAGGTCGGGTCACCTGTCGCCCTCCTTTGGAATGAGGACCAATTAGACCAACAAAAGTGGCCCGAACAATACTAAATGGACAAAATTGAGTTGCGTAAACCTTGATAAACAAAACTAAATGACACAAGCAAAACCACTTTGACACATTTTTATGTAAGAAATTTTGGACATAAATATAAAGGTTCCACAAGGCATTGCAAGAGGAAAAATGGTCCAGCACTTACTACAAAAAAATGAATATAGAAATAGATAGAATTGCAGATAACATTGAGTTGCACAAACTTTGTTGCACAAACTTCAACATGTCGGCTGAGGTCAGACGCACGAAAAATATGACAAAGCCGTTTCAACCCTATTTTAGGATTTTGGCTGACTCAACTACCGCCCGCCATTACTGCCGATCTAGAGACTCCCAAAAGCTTCAGATCCACTTCTATGCAGTCTCGCCAACTTTTCTTGTGCCTTCCTTTCGCTCGGGTAATATTAAAGTTTAGGTCTAGCTTTTTTTTGTTATCCTGTCGTCTGACATTCTGCTCACCCATATCAGCCCTGCTGCCTTGATTTCCCCCACAGTTGTTTCCATCCAGAATAGTTCCTTCAGATCGACGTTCTTTCAAATTCTCCAAGTATCCCCTTCGCGGATTTTTCCACGGATAAGTTCTCTGTATTTTGCTTTCGAAAACGTGTAGGGTGTTCTCTTGCCTTGCTGTTAACGCCCACGTCTCACTGCCATAAGTTGGTATTGGCCGGATTAGAAAAAATATCGAAATATAAATTTCATCGACTATACATTACCAATTTGTTAGGTTAGGTTCAATTTGTTAGGTGCTCCCTACTGATCAAAACATGCCAAAATGTGCTGGGTGCCAAAGGTCAAGAAAATATCCAGTTCATAATTAAATATAAAGTTCAAGCTGCAAAAACAAAATCCAATCTTAATTATATATTTTACATATTTTGTAAATTATATTAATTACATATTTTGATCAAAAGAACCTCTACCGTCCATAATAAATTGTTACTGGACACTAAATTAAATTGTTATAACAACACAGTGGAAATATCATTAAATAAACCGAAAACTAAGTGGGAAAGTCTAAACGAACTATTTAATAAGTCCAAGGAAAAGGAAGAACGGAAAATCAAATAATGCTATAATCCTCACGGAAATAGTGACACTTTAGTGTGATCTCTTAAAAATCGCGTTGACTGACAAGTTTGATTTTTTCACAGCTGAAAGAGACCGCAGACCCAAGTATTTGATACAAATTTCAACTTGTTACCTCTACGCGTTCCTGAGAAAAATGGTATTGACAGACAGACAGACAGGCAGGCGGACAACAAAGTAATCCTATAATTGCTTCCATTGACTCTACAACTGTTGGCCTTGGCCTGCTCCACCACAAGTTTCCATACATCTCTATACAATACTAGTTTTCGCCACTCTGTGACATTCATTTTTCATAGGTCCTCCATTGCTTCATCTCTCCATCTCTCCATCTTTTTATTTGTCTTGTCTTTGTCGTTTACCACTGCGTTATATGTTTTGTTTCTCCATTTTCTTTCCCCATTCTCGCTATGTTTCCGAATCATCGCAGCCTCTGCTTTTTTATAAACCGTACTATGCCAGGTCCTACTATTAGATCATTTAATTTATAGTTCATCCTAATTTTGTACGTGTTTTCTTCCGCTCTTACCGATCTGAATAACTTTCTTCATCACCGGCTCTCTGCACTCTGAACCAATGGCACGCGTGCAATTGATGGCACGCGACAGAATATTTTGTGCACGCCTCCGATCAAAACGGTTTGCATTTTAGTTCAAAATAACAAATTTCACTATGAGGTGTTATATTACGGACGCGAGTGATCCTACGCTACGGAATGATCTGCAAAATGATGGAAAAATTGAACAATACCCACAGTTCCCAAACCTTAAGAAAAGTATCAACGATTTAGATGTACCTACGTGAGAAACCCGGAGAAGAAAAAGTTTTTGAGGAATCTATTTCTGTAATTGATTCTTCAATAAAAGAGTTTTCAGCGAGATTTTCTCAATTCAAAGATTTATCGGAAAAACTCAAGTTTATTATGAACCTTGATGTGACTTCATTTGATAAACTGTACTTGTCCCAATTCGCTTGGTTGGCAATTAAAGAATCTGAAATGCAACTGATTGATTTCTAGTCTGGTGCAATATGGATTTTCAAAAATTTATTGAAACCAGGAAAGAGTTGGAATTAATTGAAACAGAAAGATTGACAAGCAATATAATTACAAATGCCACTAACAAAATTTTGGAAACAAGTAATTCGTCTTCAGACAGATTCACAATTGGCTCGTGCTATTTTAACCATATTTTCATCTATCTGTGCCTGCAAGTCAGATATTAACAGTCAGAGAGAAACATTAGAGACTTGCTTAAAGCACTAAGTGCACTAAGCACTGACTTGCACTAAGTCAAAATTATTCGAAGGCACATCTATGGCATCATTAAACATTTCTTTGGAAAAAATGGCACGTTGATACATAAAGATTCATGGTACAAAGGTACACGCCACCCCTGCCTTCTAGTCTCCACGTCTCACATGCGTAGATTATTACTGGTTTTATTAGGGTTCGATATATTATTAGCTTCGTTGTTCTGCTTAATATTCTAGATGATGATAATCCTTTATATGCATAGCTTGCTCTTTCTGCTGCAATTATTCTTTTTATTTCCGGAGTTGTATCGTTGGGTGCGTTTAATTTAGATATATGGATGTGTAATACACATCCATATATCATCGCAGATTCGAAAAGGAATACACACTTTTCGAATCTGCGATGGTTAATATTTATGTATCTTTCGTTTTTTTCTGTGGCCCTGTCCTTCTTCAGGTAAAACCAATAAAAGATATTATGACCGGTTTCTTCCAAAAAGAAGAATTCCCACCAATTCTAAAAATAAGAGTTATTATTCCCATTTTACAAAAAGGAGATGAGAGTTATATATACTACATACCAATATCGCTGATATTAGCACTATCAATAATTTTTAAGCATAGTCTACAAAATTATCCTTAGACGGCAACATGGCTTCCGTAGAGAAATATCAACTCCAAGGGCAATTGTAGAATATTATAATGAAATTTAAAAAATAGTTGTTGAAGGAAAGTCTTCAGTTGGAGTTTTCTGTGACTTGTCAAAGCTTTCGACTGTATATCACATGTTGCACTCCTCTTTTTCATTCAAGACTTCAATCTTGTTTAGAACTCAGAAAACAAGCTCAGAAAAAGCGGTTGAAACGGCATATCTCCTGAAATCAAATCAAAAATCTGTGTACCACAAGGTTGTGTTTTATCACCAATCCCTATTTCCAATATACGCGGCTGATCTTATCGGGTACATAAATGGAACTTTGTCGACTTTGAGTCGACTCTAGCTTCATTATTTCCGGAGGGTTAGGGAAGAAAAACGAAACAGTAACAAATTATCTTGTAAAAAGTTGCATAAATGGTTCTCCACATATATGTTATATCTTAATGCAGATAAGACGTTCTGTGTCATATTTCAAACACTAAGGCCTCTCGTGCAATTGGCTGTGCAGCTAGGGCGCATCCCAAGCTGCGGCGGCCGAAATATTTGAGCAGCCAGTTATAGCAGCCAATCGTCGTAAAACAATCTTAAAAGTTTCGGAACTCGAAATATTGGGTCGTCAAGTATGAAATTTATAGAAAAAAATCAAAGTTGTTTGATAGCTTACAAATAGCAGACATTATTTTATTCATCGAAATATGCACCTATATTGTCTGCACACTTCTGCAATTTAAGCGGCATGTTGTTCAGGCCGGTGGTGTAAAACCCTGGCGGACGAGAGTCGACGAATTCTTGGAAAGCCAGTTTTACAGCATTGTCGGAGTTAAATTGTTTTCCAGTTAAAAAAATGTCCAGATTGCGGAAGAAGTGGTAGTCAGTGGGGGCTAGGTTTGGTGAGTATGGAGGATCTTGAAGAAGCTCCAATTCCAATTTCGCCACAGTCATGAGTGCAGTGTGAGGTCTAGGGTTATCATACAACAAGATAGGAGTCGATATGTTGACCATTCTAGGCTGTTTTTCTTTAAGTTAGCTAATACCAAACTTCAACGATGGTGATGTGATGGGCTAGATGGGCTAGACTCAACATTGATCTTTAGTTCATCATTATTGACCTTTGATGCTGGAGGGCCGCGGGGCTCATTTGTGATGTCAACATTTTCATTACCAAATTTGGCGAACCAATTTGATACTGTCTGCTGTGTAGTTATACTAGAGCCAAATACTGCATTAATGTTTCGCGCGGTCTGCGATGCCATAGTTCCACGTAAGAACTCCTATTTTATAATACTCCCACAATTCCATATTTAACGAAAATATTTGTTGTCAAAGGTTTTAATACTTCTACGAGCTTATAATGATGACTTTAACCTTTATCGGACGAATGTTACATATATGTAACATTTAAAATACGTTACTTAATACGTAAAATACGTTTACTATCGATCAGAAAATCAGTACGATAAAGGTTAAACAGCCGAGAGTATAGAGATGCCAAACAGAACCTTAAAATATAAAGCCAATGTCAAATAATCAACTGTTGAGATTGTGTCTTATTGATTACTAGCAACTACAAATTTCATCCTTGACGATCTGATATGTCAAGCTGCTACGACAAGCGTGTGGATACTAACGATAGCCACATACAATCGCTACACTCCCTCTGGCTGCCTTTCAATCAGTCGGGTTCTAATGGCTGCCGCAGCCAGAAATTCGTGGCCGCCTAGTGCGCGAGCTCTCATACGCCGTCATGTGTTAGATTGGCTGCGCAGCCAGATTCTCTAGTGCGCGGGAGACGGCAATATTTAAACCTAAGACGGCAATATTCGGGAAACCTTATTCATAACATAGGAGATAAATATATAAATAGAAGAAACGAGATCAAATTCCTAGGTTTTAATTTGGTAGATACGTTGTCGTGGAATAAACATATGGAACATATTGTGAAGCGAATTAATATCAAGGCGTTCCTCCTGAGAAGCATACGAATCCTTGTTATTAAATATATTTATATATTCAGGCTGTGTTCTGACACACTAAATGGACAAGATAAAGTTGTACAAAATTCGATGGACAAAACCAAATGGATTTAATTAGGTTATCCAAACCTTGATCTTCTTCTTCTTCGTCTGCCTTCTCCATTCAAGAGGTTGGCTGATGACAGGAAGTAGCCTTGCTTTTGTTGATGATAGAAATTGTGGTTTAGCATAGGTCCGATGTCGTCACATTAAACCATTTTCGCAGATTCCTAAGCCAGGACATTCTTCTCGCTCCAATGGATCTTTTTTCCACAATTTTTCCTTGGATTATGAGTCCCAGAATCTCATATTTCGGACTGCTCATGATGTGGCCGAGATATTACAATTTTCTTTTTTCCACTTCCTGTAGGATCTCTCTTTCTTTCTCCATTCTTCTCACAAGAACTAAACCTTTAGTTAGACAAAATCAAATGAACAAAACTGGGTTGCCTAAACCTTGATAGACAGAACTAAATGAACTAAATTCAGTTGCAGAAACCTTGATAGACAAAACTAAATGGTGTAGATTAAATTGTACAAACTTGTGGTTTATTTTATGGTGCACAAAAATAACTGGACAAAACTAAATATACAAAATTATAAAGTCGGAACACAGCCTGAATATATAAATATATTCAACCTTTCCGGAGCTCTATCATATTACTGATTCTTTTTAGGACTACCAAAACAAATCTCATGTGAAACTTGCCAGTTATTTACTAGCTTTCAGTCCACTTTCGTGGCACTCATCAAAAACCAGAAAAACAACATGTTATTTAAGATCATGTCTTTCCGTTAACTTAGGTGAATAGCCATCTGCAGACGAGTTTCGAGATTGACATGGCAATAACTGGCAAGTTTCAAATGAGATTTGTTTTCGTAGTCCTAAAAAAGACTCTAATAGACAGTAATATTATAGATTATAGATATTATAGAGCTCCGGAAAGGTTGAATATATTTATATATTCAGGATGTGTTCCGACAGATATGATTATCTATAATGTACTATAGTTTTACCAATATTAGACGAAAATGAGTTTAGCAAGAAATTGTGTTTGTTTAAACAAATGTTTTCAATTTGTTTCATAGAAAATAGTTTCTGTGCATAAAAGAATTTATAAAGAATTAAAGTTTTTTTGTGTTAAATATCTCGAAATATAGTTTGGATTTGGCCATTAAAGAAACTAATATTCAAAATCTTAAATCAAAAACTATAAAATACTGATAATAAATCCAATTTTGATTTAATAGTCGAAAACCAGAAAACTCTGTGTGCAACAACTTTGAGCAACAATCAAATCACAGCGTTATGTAACAGGTGAAATAATATACAACCAGCGTGTAATAAAACCGAACCACATGGCTTTCTAAAATGATATTTTTTTTCCTAAATTCTATTTCAAGCAGACACATTCAGCTTTTATTAACTGCGTTTCTGCATGCATTAAGTTGCCCAATTGCTCCGATAACTAGACGGCCACAACATGTTTGTGACTTACCGAATGATGTTTATTTTCTGCGTTCTGCACACTTCCCCTCACTTTTTATTCCGTTTCACGCTGTTCCCAAAAGCGGAAAGAAAGTGAAACTACAATTGTGCAACAAAAAAGTTTGTGTTTTTTCCTGTGCATCAAGAGGGGAAAACAGATGCAACGCACAAAGCGGAATTCCGCAAGAATTTATTAAAAAAGAATCTGAATAATTTCAATTTAAATTTATAAAAACTTTTGTAATTAACAAAATATCTACTTGGTTTTATATTCGGTAAAATGGTTTAACTTGGTTTTACATTTGGGTTTACATTTAAGAATTCTAATTTCTCAGTAGTTTATTTAAAGTTCAAGATTTTATTCTGCGATAATTAATTTAAACACCGAGAAAATGTTTTGGAATTGTTGCATTTGAAGATTTATATATTAAGAATGAAACACTTAGGTCTTTTCTTCAAAAATTATATTTGTAATATAAATGTATACAATTCGTTAACAAAGTTAACATCGTCAGTATAACTGACGTTATACTGACGATGTTATAAGAGTTATATTATCATGTTGTCATGTTAAATTATCATCGTCAGTATAACTAACGTTATACTGACGATGTTATAGATATAGATGAAGGGAAAGTTATACTGACGATGTTAACTTTGTTAACGAAACATATACATTTATATTACAAATATAATTTTTGAAGAAAAGACCCAAGTGTTTCATTCTTAATAAATACCGAGAATTACTTATAAATAAATTTTCGAATTTAATTATTTAGGTGAGACTTTACGTGTTGGAAGTGTGTGCTGATTGAGGGAAATGTAAGCTGAGAACTGAAAAATACCTGAAAAAACGCCGTTTTCGCCTTTACGTCTAAACGATCGTGAAATATTCTTCAAACTCAAAACAAATTCCAACTTTTATTGTTCGAATCTTTGAATGAAATTAAAACCGTATGATGGTAAATCATGATTTCGTATACGAATTATCCGTCTATAAATCTCCCAGTTATAAATTTCGACGAAAAAAAGTTTGATTTAAATATGAATTGAATGGGAATAAATTGGTTGACGTAACGGATTCGGGCGTGAAATTTAATCAGCTTAAACGGTTTGTATTGTTAATTATTCTCCAAGTAAATATTTAGATTTCATTTTGAAGAATGTTTTTCATATTTTGCTTTGACCTTGTGGGTCTAAAACTGTTGCGCCTTAAAAATACTTTTCAGCTTCTCTACCTAAACTAATTTACTCTGTAGAAATCAGATTAAATTTGATTTGATTGAAATTTGATTTGAAATTTAAAGTTTCATCGAAACCTAAATTTTCTAGCCAAATCAATATTATATACCAATCCATCTATATATAGATTTATATCGAAGAGACAAACATATCTAGATAATACATAATACCGATAATATAGATCCCATAGCAAACCTGATAAGATGATAAACGGAATAGACAACAACTGAATAGACATAGTAGACGGACTACAGAAGTTAGATAAACTATTGATAGACTAGACCTTTTCTATCCTACCCTGTCTATCTAGTCTAGACAGACCTATTCTTGTTGGAAAAGTTTTGTTTGCCTAATCTTGTCTGCGTAGTCTATTCTGTCTAGCCTTGTCTTGACTGTTTAGTCTCGTCTGTTTAATTCTATCTGTCTAGTCTGTCTACTCTTGAATCTCTTGTCAGTTTAGTCTTGTCTGTCTAGTCTTGTTTGTCTAGTTTCTTCTGTCTGGTCACGCCTGTCTAGTCTCGTCTGTCTAGTCACGCCTGTCTAGTCTCGTCTGTCTAGTCACGACTGTGACAAATTTGCACAGAATTTTAAGAGATTTTAACAAAATTGTAACAAATTTGCAAAAAATTTTAACAAATTTTCATAAAATTTTAGTTTTCAAGATTTTTTTTTGTTTTTTATAAATATAAATTTTCGCAAAATAAAAAAATTTCTCAAAATTTTCTTCAAATTGTAAAAATTTGAAATTTTTTTTAACAAATCTACACCAATTTTAAGAAATTTTTGCCGAATTATTACAAATTTTCGCAAAATTATAAATTTGCACAAAATTGTAACAGATTAGCACGAAATTACAACAAATTTGTTACAAAATTACAACATTTTAAGAAATTTTCTCCAAATTTTTATAAATTTTCGCAAAATAAAAAATTTGCACAATTTTTTTTTCAAATTGTAAAAATTTGCAAAAAAAATTAACAAATCTACACCTAATTTTAAGAAATTTTTTGCGAATTATTACAAATTTTCGCAAAATTATAAACTTGCACAAAATTGTAACAAATTTGCACAAAATGTTAGGAATTTTTCTTCAAAATTGTAACAAATTTGCACAAAATTATAACAAATTTGCACAAAATTTTAAGAGATTTTAACAAATTTGCAAAAGATTTTAAGAAATCTTCTACAAATTATTACAAATTTTCGCAAAATTATAAATTTTCACAAAATTTTCTTAAAATTGAAACAAATTTGCACGAAATTATAACAAATTTGCACGAAATTACAACACATTTGTTACAAAATTACAACATTTTATGAAATTTTCTCCAAATTTTTATAAATTTTCGCAAAATAAAAAATTTGCACAATTTTTTTTTCAAATTGTAAAAATTTGCAAAAAAAAATTAACAAATGTACACCTAATTTTAAGAAATTTTTGCCGAATTGTTACAAATTTTCGCAAAATTATACATTATACAATATTACATTTTAAGAAATTTTCTCCAAATTTTTATAAATTTTCGCAAAATAAAAAATTTGCACAAAATTTTCTTCAAATTGTAAAAATTTGCAAAATGTTTTAACAAATGTACACCTAATTTTAAGAAATTTTTGCCGAATTATTACAAATTTTCGCAAAATTATAAATTTGCACAAAATTGTAACAAATTTGCACGAAATTATAACAAATTTGCACAAAATGTTAGTCTTGTCTGTCTAGTCTTGTCTGTCTAGTCTTGTCTGTCTAGTCTTGTCTGTCTAGTCTTGTCTGTCTAGTCTTGTCTGTCTAGTCTTGTCTGTCTAGTCTTGTCTGTCTAGTCTTGTCTGTCTAGTCTTGTCTGTCTAGTCTTGTCTGTCTAGTCTTGTCTGTCTAGTCTTGTCTGTCTAGTCTTGTCTGTCTAGTCTTGTCTGTCTAGTCTTGTCTGTCTAGTCTTGTCTGTCTAGTCTTGTCTGTCTAGTCTTGTCTGTCTAGTCTTGTCTGTCTAGTCTTGTCTGTCTAGTCTTGTCTGTCTAGTCTTGTCTGTCTAGTCTTGTCTGTCTAGTCTTGTCTGTCTAGTCTTGTCTGTCTAGTCTTGTCTGTCTAGTCTTGTCTGTCTAGTCTTGTCTGTCTAGTCTTGTCTGTCTAGTCTTGTCTGTCTAGTCTTGTCTGTCTAGTCTTGTCTGTCTAGTCTTGTCTGTCTAGTCTTGTCTGTCTAGTCTTGTCTGTCTAGTCTTGTCTGTCTAGTCTTGTCTGTCTAGTCTTGTCTGTCTAGTCTTGTCTGTCTAGTCTTGTCTGTCTAGTCTTGTCTGTCTAGTCTTGTCTGTCTAGTCTTGTCTGTCTAGTCTTGTCTGTCTAGTCTTGTCTGTCTAGTCTTGTCTGTCTAGTCTTGTCTGTCTAGTCTTGTCTGTCTAGTCTTGTCTGTCTAGTCTTGTCTGTCTAGTCTTGTCTGTCTAGTCTTGTCTGTCTAGTCTTGTCTGTCTAGTCTTGTCTGTCTAGTCTTGTCTGTCTAGTCTTGTCTGTCTAGTCTTGTCTGTCTAGTCTTGTCTGTCTAGTCTTGTCTGTCTAGTCTTGTCTGTCTAGTCTTGTCTGTCTAGTCTTGTCTGTCTAGTCTTGTCTGTCTAGTCTTGTCTGTCTAGTCTTGTCTGTCTAGTCTTGTCTGTCTAGTCTTGTCTGTCTAGTCTTGTCTGTCTAGTCTTGTCTGTCTAGTCTTGTCTGTCTAGTCTTGTCTGTCTAGTCTTGTCTGTCTAGTCTTGTCTGTCTAGTCTTGTCTGTCTAGTCTTGTCTGTCTAGTCTTGTCTGTCTAGTCTTGTCTGTCTAGTCTTGTCTGTCTAGTCTTGTCTGTCTAGTCTTGTCTGTCTAGTCTTGTCTGTCTAGTCTTGTCTGTCTAGTCTTGTCTGTCTAGTCTTGTCTGTCTAGTCTTGTCTGTCTAGTCTTGTCTGTCTAGTCTTGTCTGTCTAGTCTTGTCTGTCTAGTCTTGTCTGTCTAGTCTTGTCTGTCTAGTCTTGTCTGTCTAGTCTTGTCTGTCTAGTCTTGTCTGTCTAGTCTTGTCTGTCTAGTCTTGTCTGTCTAGTCTTGTCTGTCTAGTCTTGTCTGTCTAGTCTTGTCTGTCTAGTCTTGTCTGTCTAGTCTTGTCTGTCTAGTCTTGTCTGTCTAGTCTTGTCTGTCTAGTCTTGTCTGTCTAGTCTGTCTAGTCTTGTCTGTCTAGTCTTGTCTGTCTAGTCTTGTCTGTCTAGTCTTGTCTGTCTAGTCTTGTCTGTCTAGTCTTGTCTGTCTAGTCTTGTCTGTCTAGTCTTGTCTGTCTAGTCTTGTCTGTCTAGTCTTGTCTGTCTAGTCTTGTCTGTCTAGTCTTGTCTGTCTAGTCTTGTCTGTCTAGTCTTGTCTGTCTAGTCTTGTCTGTCTAGTCTTGTCTGTCTAGTCTTGTCTGTCTAGTCTTGTCTGTCTAGTCTTGTCTGTCTAGTCTTGTCTGTCTAGTCTTGTCTGTCTAGTCTTGTCTGTCTAGTCTTGTCTGTCTAGTCTTGTCTGTCTAGTCTTGTCTGTCTAGTCTTGTCTGTCTAGTCTTGTCTGTCTAGTCTTGTCTGTCTAGTCTTGTCTGTCTAGTCTTGTCTGTCTAGTCTTGTCTGTCTAGTCTTGTCTGTCTAGTCTTGTCTGTCTAGTCTTGTCTGTCTAGTCTTGTCTGTCTAGTCTTGTCTGTCTAGTCTTGTCTGTCTAGTCTTGTCTGTCTAGTCTTGTCTGTCTAGTCTTGTCTGTCTAGTCTTGTCTGTCTAGTCTTGTCTGTCTAGTCTTGTCTGTCTAGTCTTGTCTGTCTAGTCTTGTCTGTACTATATTTAATTTTTTTGTTATATATTTAAGCTATTTAGTATACTCAAGTTTATAATACTTGAAGTAAATGAAGTCGACAAGGTCAAATAAACACCGTTGTTCTTTATATAAGATTTATTTGGATGTAAATATTGAAAGCTTTTCCGAATTTGATTGTGATTACGGTCTGGTGTAATTATTGTTGGTGGAACACAATGGACAATGGGAACGTTATCTTGTCGGTTGCGCCAATTTTAGTTTTTTTACATAATAATCCCATCGAAATTATCGAGACTTTCTTTTGGGAATACAGCGAGCATTTGTTCGGTTTAATTACGTGATTTGACTAGAAGGTATCACGATGAGGCTCATTAAATTCAATGATGGAGAATAAGATTTGTTCAATTTAATTTTATTTGATTATTTAAAGAAGTGGTTCTTCTAGGATTAATTGAAGAACTGATGTTTGATATTTTAGATTTGGAAAAAAATATTTTATTGAATTCAATAATAATACTAATAATAATAATAATAAGTACAAGTAATAAGGACAAAGTACATGTACTACCCATAGTTTTGAGCGCAAATGGTTTTGTCCACAAGACCGTCGTAAAACATCTAAAAACCCTTGATATTCGGCGTAACGCAATAATATGGATGCAAAAAGCTGTTAAGCTAGGAACGGTGGGCCTAGTCAGACGGACTAGGCCCACAGACAGCCTAGTCAGACGGACATCTTGTTATCACTGCAGGCTCAACCTGCAGTGACAACAAGATGTTCTTGATAAACGTCCGGACATCTAGAAGTACCACAAATGTGTGAAAAAAAATATAATAATTGAAACATCAAATTTGTACAAATTTCACTTGTCTTGATTATCTGATTATTCAAATCAGTCTTATATCTAAAATTGTAACTGGAATAACATAGATAACTAGATATAGTTAACTAAAGATAACTATATATATTTAGATATAGGATTAATTACAAAGACGTCATCTTGTTAAAGTTTTAATCCGTCCTTTCAAAGCACAAATTTGTCGTCCTTTTTGCGTTCTTTAATTGATAATTTTGACGGACTGAAGCACTTTTAAAGCTTTAATTGCATAACACAGAAGGAGGAAATTTGACATTTCACAAATTAGGGATTTTGATAAATTCATTGCCGAACGCCATACTTTTACTTACATTAATGATTTCAACAAATATCGAATATGGTTGTCGACAATTTTGTTCACCCTGTATCTTCGAAACAAAGGGTTTTTCAAAAATTATCATGGGACAATATATTTTTGGAATAGGCCAACGAATAACTCCTTGAATTTTTGCCGCATGTTTACCTAACACCAGTGTTAGCAGCCTGAAAGGTGGCGCTGATCGTACCAGGGTAGTAAAATTATCGTACTTGCGAAAATTGCATACATTGCTAGGATATTTGGATTTGAATTTGTTTTTGAAAGTAAAAAAATAAACCAACGACGACTACAAATAAAGACTGACATTAAATGATTAAATTTTTATTCGTGACTGTAACAAAATTAAAACAAAGCTTCCACACAAATGTAAAATCTCTTAAATTTTGAATAATTCAAATATTATTTTTTGGTAGACATATTAAAGAGAGTAGACATATCATTTGGCATCAGAACATTATCGAACTAATTAACATCATCATGATAATAAAGTTTGAGAATACTTCCGCTAGGATTTTTAAATCATCCTCCCTTTTTTTGTACATTCAAGCGTTTGTCATACGAGAATATTGTCCCTCGGTTGGTTCAAACGTCGTGTAATTACCCTTTTAATCTTTTGCTTTGCTAAAATTATCCGTTGACTGTGGACATAACCAGTTTATTTTTTGATTTAGTTTTTATTAATCAGACTAAATATGCGATCGCTGTATGCATTAGATTGAACTTCTAGAGATTTTTAAGTCCTTGGTCTCTTTCATCACAGTTTATTAATTTTGACCAAAAATCAACATAACCAGGAAGCTCGAAAAAAGGCAATTGGCGCCATTCGTCATCATCATCATCATCATCATCATCAAACAGCCCTTTGCGTCCACTGCTGGACATAGGCCTCCCCAATTTCCGCCCATTTCCTCCTATCCTGAGCCTCTCGCATCCAGGCTCCTCTTGTTCTTTTTATATCGTCTGTCCATCTTGTGGGGGGCTCCCCCTGCTTCGTATATCTGCTCTTGGCCTCCACTCCAGTAGTCTCTTGGTCCATCTTCCATCTGACATTCGGGCCACGTGTCCAGCCCAGTTCCACTTTAGCCTCGCCATACGCACAACCACATCTGTGACATCTGTTGTTCGGCGTAGGTCTTCGTTTGTGATATGGTCTCGTAGCGACACGCCGAGCATCGATCTTTCCATCTTTCGTTGTGCAATTTGGAGCTTTTTTGCAGTGGCGACGGTGAGTGTTGCGGTTTCAGTGCCGTAGGTCATAACTGGCAATACACATTTTTCAAACACTTTCCTTTTTAAGCAGACTGGCAGATCGCTTTTGAATACGTCCCGAAGTTTTCCATATGCGGCCCAAGAGAGGATTATTCTTCTTTTAAATTCGCATGTTTGGTTGTCTCTAGTTATGCGTATTTCGTGACCTAAATAGGTGTATTTGTCTACGAAATCAATATCTCTATCGCCTACATCTATCTGTCTGATCGGGACCAAGTTTGTCATACATTTTGTTTTGGAATAGTTTATTCTTAGGCCTACGGTATTACATGCTTCCTGGAGTTCTAATAGCATTGTTTTTATATCGTTAAGATCGTCAGCAAGCAGCACTATGTCATCTGCAAATCGCAGATTTGATAGATTTTTGCCATCTATGGTTAAGCCTTTTCTTTCCCAGTTGAGCTTTTTGAAAGCGAGTTCCAAAACCGCGGTGAACAATTTAGGCGATATCGTATCCCCCTGTCTCACGCCTCTACCAATTGGAATGGGTTTGGTGTTTTCATGGAGTTGAACCGTCATACTGGCGTTTTTGTAGATGTTGTAAATGGTTCTCGTGTAGCGATGGTCGACACGGCATTCCTGTAGTGCTCCCATAACTGCATCTAACTCGACGGTGTCAAATGCTTTATGGAAATCTATGAAGGCCAGTACGAGTGGTCTGTTGTATTCAATACTTTTCTCGACTATTGTTTTAACACTTTGTAGAAGGTCATTGGTTCCGTATCCTATGCGAAATCCTGCCTGTTCCACTGGTTGGTAGAAGTCCAGTTTATTTTCAAGTCTATTTGTTATTATTCTTGTAAATAGTTTGTAGAGATGACTTAGAAGGCTTATCGGCCTATAGTTTTCTAGGTCAGCTATATCTGCTTTTTTGTGTATTAAGATCACAATAGCGTTGTTCCATTCATTTGGTACTGTACTGTTGAACAGGCAAAGATTGAACAGGTCTCTGATTTTTCCTAGCAGGTGGACACCTCCGATTTTGATGGCGTCTGCGGTGACGTGGTCACCTCATGGGGCTTTGTTTGTCTTCGTTTTACTTAAGGCTAATTCTATTTCATCTAAAGTAATATCTGGTAGTATTTCAGACCCTTGGTTTATGATGCCCTTTTTATTTGATACGATATGTCTGGTTCAGATTCCGGGATTGGTTCTTTTTGGCTTGTATATAGAAGTTGGTAGAATTCTTCAACGACATTTAGGATCTCCTCTCTGTTCGTTGTTATATTTCCTTGTTTATTTCTGAGTTTAGTTATTTGTCTCTTCCCGCTTCCCAGTTTTCTACGCAGGACCTTCATACTTTTGTTGTTTTCTATGGTTTGTTGAATTTTATTTTTATTATGTGCTCTTATGTCGCGCCTTATTGCCTTCGATATCTGTTTATTTATCTCTCGTAGTTCTTCGATGGATGTTGTCTCTTCACTTCTCATGTTTCTTCTACTTTGCATCAGCTGTATTGTTTCTTGGCTGAGTTTTTCTTCTTGTTTTGTTCTAGGGCAGCATGTACTTTGACTTTCTATTATGGCATTTGTTATTCGGTCGTTTAGGTTGTTGATGTTTTCATTTTTGTCCGCGTTTCCACTCGTCAACCGGTCTGCGATGCACTGTTGGTATTCCTCTACATCTAGTGGGCTGTGCCATTGTTGGTTGGTTGTCTTTTTAACCATTTTGTGTCTTTCTTTCTTTATATCAATGGTTATTTTTGATCGCACCATTCTATGGTCGCTCCCAGTATCAAATCTATTTAATACCGTTACGTCCTTAATTATATGTTTCTTATCCGTTATTACAAAGTCTATTTCATTTCTTGTGCGGCCGTCTGGACTTTCCCAGGTCCATCTTCGATTTCGTTTTTTATAGAAGAAGCTGTTCATTTGAAATAGGTTGTTTTGTAGTAGGAAGCCCAACAACGTCTCACCTCGGTTATTCCTGCCTTCCAGACCAAAGTTTCCTAAAGAAATTTCCGTATCGTCGCTTTTCATTCCGATTTTGGCGTTGAAGTCTCCGCATACAATGATGAATTGGACTGGTTGCTCTCTTAGGGCCGTAGATATATCGTCGTAGAAGATGTCTACTTCCTCATCACTGTAGTTGGTCGTCGGTGCATAGATTTGTACGATTTTTATGTGGTATCTTGTATTTAGTTTCAGGACCAGGCTAGTCACTCTAGGGGAGATTTTCTTTATGGAAATTATATTCTTGCTGTGACGTTTATGTATTATAAAACCGGTTCCACCATTGGAATTTTCGTCGTTTCCCGCATAATATAGGCTATGCCCAGATTTTAGTTTTATTAGTTGCTCTCCCCGTCTTCTAATCTCGCTGAGACCAACAACATCCCATTTTATATGATCTAATTCTCGCTCGAGTTCGGTGAGTCTTTCCTCTGATTATAGCGATCTTGTGTTGTAGGTTGCGATATACATGTGTATATTCTGCTTCTTTGTTGAGTAGGTTTTCTGCTTCATTAGATGTTTGTCCCCCCAGAATCCGTGGGACAGAATGATTGGTTATCATTGCGGAACTGTGGAGATATTCTCCTATCCGCCTGGGGTATTTGTTTGTTTACATCTATCATTTTCATGGGTAAAAATAAGGGGTTTTTTGCCGTAAAACACCACGCTGGCAAGACGGGTTGGTGAGTTTGGTTTTCGGCCGCCCATTCTGGGTCAGACGCCGTTTGCAGCCGCCCACTCTGGGTCAGACGCTACTGTTGTTGCTAGTTTCGGTCCGCCCCGGGTATTTAATTTCCCCGGTACCACCCATATCTGGGAGGCTTTCCCCTACCCGCCCCCTGGGGAGGCGCCCGCTGGGAGACTAGCAACCCCTCACGGGGAGAATACATTTCCTTTATTCTCGTTTGAATGGTTATACCGCCATGACTCGGTCGCCAGAGCCTCGTTCGTTATCTAGCAGCGGGCACCGCGTGCAGGAGAGGTTGACATTTGGGTCGGACTTACATGGTGGTTATTGCCGTCACCCCTTACCCACCATCGATTCGTCATCGATTTTCTGATATTCGTCAGTAGATACAATACGAGGAACTGCCTCCATCAATGGAAGTAAAAGCTGGACGTGGCATTGCTCATTTACCTCAGCATTGCTTTAGAAGGATGGAGGTTTGATAAGAACTTCAATACAGAATCTTCAAAATTGAATTGCACTTCTTCAAAGCCTGTTATTAAAAAATCTACGGCAGTTGTGAAATCGGATTTTAATCGTTGATTATGACGAATATCCGGAGAGTTTAACTTAGTCATAACTCATAACATCTTATTTATTTAATATGTAAGGAATACATTGCCGGCTCTCCGCTCTCGCACTGAGCCGGTTGTCTTAAGCTAATCTTAAGCTAATTTAACTAATGGCTAACATAACTGTACATGAGTTTCTCTGGTGCTAACCTAAAAAAACCTAAAACTTAAGCTAAAAACTTAAAGCCTAAAACTAACCTAAACTATGCGGAGTGATGGTGAAATGGTAGGATAGGATAGGGTAGGATGGGTATGATGGGTGGTCATAACTCATAACACCAAAACACATCTGTTCTGGACGTTAACGCTCTTCTTCATTTTCTGGATCGATTTTGTTCAAATCTGCTGGATAAATGTAATTCTTGCATAGGTATGACTCACATTTTATCATGAAAACTTATGAATTATGAATGAAGACTTATGGACATGTTAGAACAAAAGATTCAGACTGCAATATTTCGTTTAGTTTTGTTAATTTCGGTAGAACCCAATCTAAAAACAAATAATACAGTTTGATAATTGGATTATTAAGAGATTGAAGAATATGCTCAACAGAAAGCAGTCGCGCCTCTTGTACTTGTCCAGTGAAATATAATTGTAAAACTCGAAACAACAGCTATCAAAGATAACTAACAGCTTTGCGAAGGGCGGAGAATTTTATGTGTTTGGGTGTCCAAGAAGCTCTAAAATTTTTGAAAACTGTGTCGCCTTTTAGGCCTAGGCCGCACTACGGTGTTTTAACGCGAGCGGTAACCGCTATAACCGCGAAACCGCTCGAGAAACACACAGTACGCTATGGGAAAAATCAGTCGCGGGAAAATGAGGTTTTTTCCGCTTGTATTAGCTTACTTGAGTCACCAAATCGTTCAATTAAAAATGCGGCCGTAGTGCGGCCTAGGTCTTACTGCACTCTCTTGACTTACTGCACTGTTCTTGATCTCGATAATATTTCGAGCTAAATCTCGGTAATTTTTTACAATTATTTGAAAATTTTGTTTGAAAAAATTCATTTTGTTTAATTAAAAAACACATTTATGTGCGATAGTCAGTCGCTATCGGACGTCGTGCAGTAGCACTAAATTATCGTATAAGGCTTGTCGCACACTGGATCCGCTCCGCTCAGCTCACATCAAATCCGATCGGGTCCGCTCCACTCAGCTCCGTCATTTTTCCACATATTGCATCCTTTCAGTTACGTCACTTTTCCACACACTCAATCACCTCTCACCTCTCCACCGGGAGAGTTAAATATGCGCTGCTATCCTGGTTGCATAAATGCCTTAGCGCATATACGAAAACGTTAGAGTTGCGCCTGCGTGAACCATCCGCCAGCATCCGACCTCCGGCCTAGTATTCTTTGCAAACAGTGGATAAGGAGCGGAGAGGAGCGGAACGGAGCCAAGCTGAGCTGAGCGGAAGCAGCATATACGTTCCTATTTAAATACACGGATTTTATATTTTTCTGGGCTGAAAGGCTGAGCTGAACGGAGACGAGCGGACCCAGTGTGCGACAAGCCTAAGTACTATAATTATCGTGCGGATGACAACGCTGCCTAACACCCTGTTAGCTTCTAATTGTACTTCCATTTTACACTTGAACATGAATTCCATTTCGCTTTTTGATTTCTTTGATTAGGTTTCTATGTTTATTTATGTTTGTTGTTGTTAGATGTTGTATTGGAAAAGAAAATTTTAGAAATCCACGGCGGAAATTGTTGGAAGTGATTCCGAAATTCCGGTTGTAACAGGACGGGGAAAAGCGATTGCGCAACGAGAAAAATCGAAACCGAGTGAAATTGAAGCGATTAGAAATCATCTCGTTCGCGATTCGCAACATTTTTATTTCACCTAATTGGATTTTTTTTTATTTACGAGCAAAATTGTTTCTAATAAAAACTTTAATCGGCGCGTAAAACGTTCGATTTAAGTTCGCTGAAAGTTGTAAATTCGTGGATAAAAAACGCCGTAAAAAAATAAACGTTTATATTGGAATGTTTATATCGTATTAAATATATCAATCTTGTAATTTTGTGGGTTTGATTTTATCCAGGAGAGTTTTATGCATAAAATCTTTCACTTTGAAAACGCTCTTTCATATATAAATTAACTTTCGTGAAAATATTTTATAAATAAATAATCCGTTTATCCGTTTTTTTTTAAATAAATGAAAAAAAGTTAAACTAGCAGTCAGAGACAAGACTACACTAGTAATCAAAGATCAAACCAAACCAGCAATTAAATATTAAACTAAACTTGCAATCGAAGAACAAACTCGACTAAAGCTGCGTACACACGGTATAGAAAACTAGCGCACAGTCCTGGTATAATTTGACTATATAATTAATAAACTACTGGTATAATTTGACTATAGCTGTGTGCCCGATTCGTATAGTCAAATACTATTCGTATAATTAAACTATACGAAGCGGTGACACAGCTGTAGTCAAACTATAGCTAGTCTATACGCCAGTTTTCTATACCGTCTGTAGCTTTACAATCAAACTAAACTAATATTGGTGAAACCATACTAATTATAGATAATCATATAAAGTTATTAAAGGCAAAATATAGCCTGAATAATGAAAACTTATTTTAAAACAAAACTTCGCTTTAATATATTTTATAAGTTTTCTTTGTTGCGTTTATAGTTTTCACAAAACTCTCCCTTCAATATTTTCCCCCATTTTCATGTTTTCCCTTGTAATTGCTGTAGGGCTGGTTTTCTTCCCCTTTTTCAATTACATGTAATTGATGCCAATTTCACCCTGTTTCCGAGTTCAATTTTTCTGCAGTTAATATTAAATTTCTAATATAAAACAACATGTTTTCAGAACAAACGAAAATTTTATAAGAACTGACACTTTAATACATTTATTTATCTACTCGCACACCAAAATAAACACATTAATAAGTTATTATAATCGTGTGTAAAAGTATCCAAATCGTGCCTAAAAGTTCAATGTAAATCATTTGGAGTTTCATTATTAAACGATTTCTGTTTCTTGTTACTATGGCAACAACTCGCGTCAGTAAACAAAAATCATAGACGTAGTGAAAATACATTTTCTGACATATCTAAATTGAATTAATTTTTTTTATTTTTAAACAAGAAGTCTCGGCCTCTCAGTCTGGATTTATATGACTCTAATATAACTTAACCTAACCATAACCTAATGTAGATTAAACCTAGGCTAACCTGGATTACATCAACAACGAGCAAACAGTGTTTCCGTCTCGTTTTTACTAGTTAACAATTTTTGCCACGGAAGCGTACAACGTTCTAATCTCATTGTGTCAGTGATTTGAAGTATTTTGTCTGTCAAAATTACAATTTTTCAATATTTTGGGTAAGAAACATTTTTTTTTTCTATTTTGCGTCTCTAATGAAGTCATTAAAGCACTTATATGGGTTCGTTTATGGCTCGCCGAGTGCGATACAATTTTCTCAATGTGTATCTACGATTTTTTTATTTAGAAATGGCATAAAAGGGCGTAAAATAGAAAAAATAAAAACTCGTTCATAAGGCGTTTTTCGCACTTGTCCATTAATCCATCTAAACATGAACGAGTGCTGAAAAATCGCGCTTATTGAACTCGTTCTTTAATATACTATTTTGTAGATTCAACAGTATTTTAACATGCTTCGTAGGTGAAATAATGTATGATGCACGTGTGTGAAGAAGGGCTTTTATGCACTCATTGTTGTTAAAGCACGAGCCGAGGACGACTGCTTTAACCGTTAGTTGCCCAGCCCTGTCCAAAGCTGACTTGTTTTGAACTGTACTTTTGTTGACGGTGGCCGGCGGTCAACAAAGGGTTAAACATCGCAACTCATGCACGAAAGCCCTTCTTCATACACTTGTATCATAAAATACTAATTATTACATTTCACATACATTTTAATTAATGTAATTTATAGAACAATTTGTAGAATACAATGGAGTTTATAATAATACAATAAAATTGTACATAAGAATGAATGTTTTATTAAATAGTAACATTTGCATCTTTCTTCAAAGATTGAAGATATAATCTTTGAACAAAAGAAACAAATTTTACCATTCAATAATATCAAAATCTTCAAACTCAACAATATATAAATAATGAATGTGTTAGTAATTTACTAAAACATTTTTCAAATTTTTGCTTAAACTTATATTTTCAATGACTTGTTAGAACTGTTATGACTAGGGCCCGGATTTATATGGAAATACATATTTTTAAAACAAATTATTTTCGGTCTTTATTTTGTTTTCAACACAAATTATGATATTTGGAAATAAAGATTACATTTTCTCGTTACAAATGTCATAATTTGTGTGGAAAACAAAATAGACCGAAAATTATTTGAATTAAAAATGTGTATTTACATATATATCCGGTCCTGGTCATAACAGTCATAACAAGTCATTGAAAATGTAAGTTGCAAAAATTTGAAAAATGTTTTATTAAATTACTAACACATTCATTATTTATATATTGTTGAGTTTGAAGATTTTGATATTATTAAATGGTAAAATTTGTTTCTTTTCTTCAAAGATTATATCTTCAATCTTTGAAGAAAGATGCAAACGTAAGTTGTAAGAGTAAATTACTAAAACGTTCATTTTTATATATTCCTGAGTTTGAAGATTTTCATATTATTAAATAGCAACATTTGTATCTTTTCTTGAAAGATTATATCCTCAATCATTGAAGAAAGATGCAAATGACCTATCTTATAATAAAATTATTAAATTTTGTTCAAATTTATCGAAATATATCAAATTTTGTCCCCTTTGAATCAATTTTAACTATTTCGTTTTCTAATCCGCTCTCTCCCGAAACAATTCTCCCACTCGCGATTAATAAATCCTTAAGAAAGAACGATGTAAATATTTACATAGACCGCTATATAAAAATATCATTGCATTTACAGACACTGTTTGTAATTTATGTGTGTATTTTTTACGCGATCCTTTCATCGCTAAATATAAGCACTTCAATTACAACAGCTGGCATTTTCCACAAAGGTCTTCCTTGTAATTGGGGTGGAAACACAAATTCTGCGCCCTTTACATTAAATGCTGAATACATTACTCGAATCAGCCACAATTTCATCCAAATAATATTAACATCATTTTCCTAGTCAAACTTACACGACTAGATAGACTAACAAGAAAAGACTAGAACAGTATGAAAACTAAACAAACAAAACTAGGCAAGCTAGATAGACTAAATCAGACACAACTATAAGACTAGGCAGATAAAACTGGACAGATAAGACTAGACAGACAAGACTAGACAGACAAGACTAGACAGACATGACTAGACAGACAAGACTAGACAGACAAGACTAGACAGACAAGACTAGACAGACAAGACGAGACAGACAAGACTAGACAGACAAGACTAGACAGACAAGACTAGACAGACAAGACTAGACAGACAAGACTAGACAGACAAGACTAGACAGACAAGAGTAGACAGACAAGAGTAGACAGACAAGACTAGACAGACAAGACTAGACAGACAAGACTAGACAGACAAGACTAGACAGACAAGACTAGACAGACAAGACTAGACAGACAAGACTAGACAGACAAGACTAGACAGACAAGACTAGACAGACAAGACTAGACAGACAAGACTAGACAGACAAGACTAGACAGACAAGACTAGACAGACAAGACTAGACAGACAAGACTAGACAGACAAGACTAGACAGACAAGACTAGACAGACAAGACTAGACAGACAAGACTAGACAGACAAGACTAGACAGACAAGACTAGACAGACAAGACTAGACAGACAAGACTAGACAGACAAGACTAGACAGACAAGACTAGACAGACAAGACTAGACAGACAAGACTAGACAGACAAGACTAGACAGACAAGACTAGACAGACAAGACTAGACAGACAAGACTAGACAGACAAGACTAGACAGACAAGACTAGACAGACAAGACTAGACAGACAAGACTAGACAGACAAGACTAGACAGACAAGACTAGACAGACAAGACTAGACAGACAAGACTAGACAGACAAGACTAGACAGACAAGACTAGACAGACAAGACTAGACAGACAAGACTAGACAGACAAGACTAGACAGACAAGACTAGACAGACAAGACTAGACAGACAAGACTAGACAGACAAGACTAGACAGACAAGACTAGACAGACAAGACTAGACAGACAAGACTAGACAGACAAGACTAGACAGACAAGACTAGACAGACAAGACTAGACAGACAAGACTAGACAGACAAGACTAGACAGACAAGACTAGACAGACAAGACTAGACAGACAAGACTAGACAGACAAGTCTAGACAGACAAGACTAGACAGACAAGACTAGACAGACAAGACTAGACAGACAAGACTAGACAGACAAGACTAGACAGACAAGACTAGACAGACAAGACTAGACAGACAAGACTAGACAGACAAGACTAGACAGACAAGACTAGACAGACAAGACTAGACAGACAAGACTAGACAGACAAGACTAGACAGACAAGACTAGACAGACAAGACTAGACAGACAAGACTAGACAGACAAGACTAGACAGACAAGACTAGACAGACAAGACTAGACAGACAAGACTAGACAGACAAGACTAGACAGACAAGACTAGACAGACAAGACTAGACAGACAAGACTAGACAGACAAGACTAGACAGACAAGACTAGACAGACAAGACTAGACAGACAAGACTAGACAGACAAGACTAGACAGACAAGACTAGACAGACAAGACTAGACAGACAAGACTAGACAGACAAGACTAGACAGACAAGACTAGACAGACAAGACTAGACAGACAAGACCAGACAGACAAGACTAGACAGACAAGACTAGACAGACAAGACTAGACAGACAAGACTAGACAGACAAGACTAGACAGACAAGACTAGACAGACAAGACTAGACAGACAAGACTAGACAGACAAGACTAGACAGACAAGACTAGACAGACAAGACTAGACAGACAAGACTAGACAGACAAGACTAGACAGACAAGACTAGACAGACAAGACTAGACAGACAAGACTAGACAGACAAGACTAGACAGACAAGACTAGACAGACAAGACTAGACAGACAAGACTAGACAGACAAGACTAGACAGACAAGACTAGACAGACAAGACTAGACAGACAAGACTAGACAGACAAGACTAGACAGACAAGACTAGACAGACAAGACTAGACAGACAAGACTAGACAGACAAGACTAGACAGACAAGACTAGACAGACAAGACTAGACAGACAAGACTAGACAGACAAGACTAGACAGACAAGACTAGACAGACAAGACTAGACAGACAAGACTAGACAGACAAGACTAGACAGACAAGACTAGACAGACAAGACTAGACAGACAAGACTAGACAGACAAGACTAGACAGACAAGACTAGACAGACAAGACTAGACAGACAAGACTAGACAGACAAGACTAGACAGACAAGACTAGACAGACAAGACTAGACAGACAAGACTAGACAGACAAGACTAGACAGACAAGACTAGACAGACAAGACTAGACAGACAAGACTAGACAGACAAGACTAGACAGACAAGACTAGACAGACAAGACTAGACAGACAAGACTAGACAGACAAGACTAGACAGACAAGACTAGACAGACAAGACTAGACAGACAAGACTAGACAGACAAGACTAGACAGACAAGACTAGACAGACAAGACTAGACAGACAAGACTAGACAGACAAGACTAGACAGACAAGACTAGACAGACAAGACTAGACAGACAAGACTAGACAGACAAGACTAGACAGACAAGACTAGACAGACAAGACTAGACAGACAAGACTAGACAGACAAGACTAGACAGACAAGACTAGACAGACAAGACTAGACAGACAAGACTAGACAGACAAGACTAGACAGACAAGACTAGACAGACAAGACTAGACAGACAAGACTAGACAGACAAGACTAGACAGACAAGACTAGACAGACAAGACTAGACAGACAAGACTAGACAGACAAGACTAGACAGACAAGACTAGACAGACAAGACTAGACAGACAAGACTAGACAGACAAGACTAGACAGACAAGACTAGACAGACAAGACTAGACAGACAAGACTAGACAGACAAGACTAGACAGACAAGACTAGACAGACAAGACTAGACAGACAAGACTAGACAGACAAGACTAGACAGACAAGACTAGACAGACAAGACTAGACAGACAAGACTAGACAGACAAGACTAGACAGACAAGACTAGACAGACAAGACTAGACAGACAAGACTAGACAGACAAGACTAGACAGACAAGACTAGACAGACAAGACTAGACAGACAAGACTAGACAGACAAGACTAGACAGACAAGACTAGACAGACAAGACTAGACAGACAAGACTAGACAGACAAGACTAGACAGACAAGACTAGACAGACAAGACTAGACAGACAAGACTAGACAGACAAGACTAGACAGACAAGACTAGACAGACAAGACTAGACAGACAAGACTAGACAGACAAGACTAGACAGACAAGACTAGACAGACAAGACTAGACAGACAAGACTAGACAGACAAGACTAGACAGACAAGACTAGACAGACAAGACTAGACAGACAAGACTAGACAGACAAGACTAGACAGACAAGACTAGACAGACAAGACTAGACAGACAAGACTAGACAGACAAGACTAGACAGACAAGACTAGACAGACAAGACTAGACAGACAAGACTAGACAGACAAGACTAGACAGACAAGACTAGACAGACAAGACTAGACAGACAAGACTAGACAGACAAGACTAGACAGACAAGACTAGACAGACAAGACTAGACAGACAAGACTAGACAGACAAGACTAGACAGACAAGACTAGACAGACAAGACTAGACAGACAAGACTAGACAGACAAGACTAGACAGACAAGACTAGACAGACAAGACTAGACAGACAAGACTAGACAGACAAGACTAACCAAGGAAGACAAAGAGCAACAAGACTAGACGGACTAAACTGACAAGTCTAAACAAACAAGAGAAGATAGACAAATCTAGACAGATAATATTAGACAGACAAGGCTGTACGAGCAGAATCAAATAGACATTTAATAGGCAACACTAGACCAGGCTTATAACTAGGCTTTGTGGTTATCATGTTTCTAGATCAAGCTAAATTTCATACGCCACATAAAGCTAATGCAATTTATTAAGTAATAACTGAGGCATTACAATAAGTAGACCGTTTATACGGAAGTTTAATTTCGATCTACTGACCTAATAAAGTTTTTTTGAATTTGCATAATTTTTGTATAATTCTGTTCGCTGCTACAATGAATCTTGAGTTGTAATATTAATAGTTTAAATTGTAAATACTGTTGTTGTGTCCTCTCGAAGCCGAAGTTATTTTTAGAAGAAATTTGAGCATGATTAAGAGATTGCTCGTAAAAATTAGATTTTAGTATAATTAAGAAAAAGTCTTTATTTAAACGTTTTCTTTTTGTTTCAGGTGAGTTATCTCGTTGTTCTCCTTGGTGCAACCTCCTCTTTGGCAGTGAGTTTCTGAGTTTGCAAATATTTTAAGATTTATTTATATTCTTTTTATTTGATTTTTTATGTGTATAAATATCATTAGACTAATTAATTAGTGTAAATGTAACCTTAGTCTTTTACCTTTCATGACGATATAACCAACGGATATAGCAGAATGAGGATATAACAGATTTATTTTAGTTACAAATCCTATTTACAAATGATCAAAGTAGCTAACTTCTAGTTTCTAATTATCAAATTATTACTGACGCGGGATAAGTACTATTTTGGCGCCCGTTTTTTAGTGTGATAAATGACTGTTTGTCAATTCAATTATTTGCGTGCAACAAATATACTTGTCGCACGCAAATTATGCTCCCCGCACGCAAATTTTCAATAAAAATCGAATAGGTAACTTAAAAAAAACACAATCAAAATCAATATTAAAAAAGTTACCGTGCAGGTGACACATTTTTTTTTCATGAAGAAATTGAAATTAAATGAATTTTGGAATGAGTATACATTATATGGTGATGCTGGAGACTGATGAGAGTTCTTATGAGAAAATCCACATCACTGGAGATATAATTGAAAAAGTAAATTCTTCATTTTTAATTCTTTTTTTTTTTGATGGCCCCTGGTCGCCAAACTTTTAAGATAGCATGAGTAATAAAAAGTATTATCTATCAATTATTAACTCGTGCGGTATTGTCAATTGCCCTCTGGAGCGAATGATCGCAATAACTTCTTTCGTGCGACCAATTTCGCTGTCGTGGACAATTGACAACTTGCCGCACTAGTTGTACAATATGCTATTTATTACAAAGTACTATAATTACAAATTATTATAATTACAAATCATCAAATTATTCGAGATTTATTAAAATTAGTAGAAATGACTTTCAGAATGTTCCAACCAACAGAGCGAAGAAAAACATTCATTGGAACAAGGAGCAATTGGCGAATCGTTTATTATTTGCCCTAAACTTGAATGATTGTTAAAAAAAATAATAATCGATGCCAGGGGTTTCCACAAATCACTGGACACGGCTGGACAAGACTAGATAAGACTGGGCAAGACTGAGACAATACTGGACAAGACTGAACAAGACTAGAGAAGACTAGACAAGACAAGACTGAACAAGACGAGACAATACGGGACAAAGCCAGACATGACCAGAGCAGACCAGACTAGACCAGACCAAACCAGACTGTACTAGATCAGACGAAACCAGATCAGACTACTAAATCAGATGAGACGAGACAAAACGAGACTAGGCGGGACAAGACCAGACAGGGCCGGGCAAATCTAGATAAAACCGACTTAGACCAGACTAAACTAGACTAGATCAGACTAGACGAAACTAGAACAGACTAAACGAGACTAGACTAGATCAGACGAGACCAGAGTAAACCAGACGAGGCCAGACCAGACAAGATAAAACGGGACCAGACAAGACCAGACAAGAAAGGTTAAGACCAGACAAGGTCAGAGGTCAGACAAGCCTATATAAGACCAGACTAGATCAGACTAGGCTAGACCAAACTAGACTAGACAAGTCTAGATAAGACTAGACTAGACTAGACCAAACCAGACTAGACTAGACCAGATGAGACCAGACCAGACTAGACTCAACAGAACTAGACACAACGAGATAGTACTGGACTAGATTAGATTAAACTTGATTAGATAATTCGATATATGTCTTTTCAATTGGACTGTCAGTATGTTAAGAGTTTCTCTAAATGGACTAAATCTCATTAAGGTCTCCTATATTTGGAGACTTGGTTTATAAAGACAAGATTACTTAATCTCGAATTCTGTCTGTCGGTCTGTCCTTTGAGACTTAGTGTAGATAGACTTGAGCAGTAAATTCCAATTTGTCTATCAGTATTTTTAGACAAGGCTAGACAAGATTAGACAAAAGTAGACTAATCTGGACAATACAAAAAAGTATGACACTGGACAAGACGAGACTTTACAAGTCGAGACAGGATAAGACTGAATGAGTCTGGACAAAACTGGGCGACCTATGCTACCTATCTAGACTAGTGTGTCTTGTCTTGCCTCTTTTGTCTTGTGTGTCTAGTCTTTTCTGAGTAGACTCATGTGTCAAGGCACAGGTTTCGTGGTGGTCTAACTATTCGTAAACGTATTCTACAGCTCTATTTTTCACCAAACAATAGCCTACAACAACTTGAAGCATCCTTAGCCGAAACACGTGACTACGTTAAAATGCACAACAAACCTAAAATCATAGCAGGCGACAACGCCAAGTCGCCCTATTGGGGAAGTCCTACAGTGGACATAAGAGGTGACTTGGTCAAGGATTGGCTGGCAGAGCTAGACGCGCACAACCATCATAGATCACTCACACTAACTTCACACAAACTTTCGGACAAAGTACTGGCAGATATTAGATAGAGAAACACTAAGCGATAACAGGTACATTTACAATGTTGTAGAAAGTTATTACAGAGACATCTCCACCGAATAGAAGACCAACAAGAGATGGTCTATCAACAAAAACTTAGCGAAAAACTGCTGGTTCATCGACTAGAGATTAAGCTTATCGTTTCAATATTAAACAATGAAGACGAAATGATATCTGTGATCACCAAAACATGTAATGCAACACTGCACACCAGAAATAGTCCTGCCAGGGAAAGACAGGTCTACTGGAGCAGTGAGGACATCGCTATATTTAGGAGGATCTGTATCTCTGCTAGGTGACAGCTCCAAAGAAAAGGCCAAAATACAAGCTTCTCACAAGAAAATCTCAGAGGCGCATATACCCTGGCCAAAAAAGCGCTATGTAAAGCCATCAACTTAGTAAAAAGAGAGCATTGGAATCTACTATGCAAGAAAATTCATAAGGTTGAGGCTTATGAAATTGCAACCAGAAAGCTCAAAGTCAGACACCCAAATGTAACCAAAGGCGAGACATGACTAGACAAGGCTACACTAAGAGATTACTAGAAAATTCAATATAAGACCTCTCAATTACTCTGCCAGTATTTTGAGAGTTAATCTAATAGATTAATCTAATAAATTAGTAAATCTAATAGATTAGTAATTCTGATTTAGTCTGTCTGTATTGTAAGACTTTGTCTAGTTAGACTAGATTAGTTTATCTCAATTGGTCTGCCTGCATTTTGAGACGTACTGCAGATAGACTTGCTTTGTAAATTTCAATTTGTCTATGAGTATTTTGAGACAAGGCCACACAAGATTAGACAAAACTAGACCAACTACTGGGGTATCTAAGAAATAACAATAACAGAAATGCACAAATTTAACCTAAAAAATAACCCAAAACCCCCTCCTAGCTACGCCCATGCAATTAACTAATCTAACCAAAAGTCTTGTCTAACCAAACCAAGTGTCTAAATTTAGTCCATTTAGTTTAAAAGACTAGATTAGTCTTGTCGTGACTAGACGAACCTATACTAGGCTAGATTAGATAATTCTAGACAAATCTTCTCAGTGAGTCTGTCAATATATTGATAGTTAGTCTAAATAGACTAGATTAGTATATATTATATAGTCTGTATATATTTTTTGACTTAGTCCAGTTGGAATGGATTTTCTTGTTAGTGGAGGACGTAGCAAGCACTTTCAGTTAACCTGAGAAGTGGCCTTCCTGAAATCACAACCATCTTGTTACCGCTACAACCATAACCTCAAGATATCATTGTCGTACGATAGGATTCTATATTTTGAACTATAAATCTCCCATTCACTATGAGTGTTTAGGGGTTCTGGAACTTAACTAGCATTTTTTTACTTTTCTGTAATAATCCCTTAACAGTACAAGAATTATGTGGAAAAAGATTATTACATTGAATTGAAAAATTCACTTTGTTTTTTACCACACTTATATTATGTAAAAATGTTATATAACTTATGATTCACAGTTATACAAATTTCTACACATATCACGACTCGAGTTTCGACGTTTGACGGTCATTTTCAAGTTTCAAGACATTTCAAGACGTTTCATTTTCAAGATTTGAAAATGACCGTCAAACGTCGAAACTCGAGTCGTGATATGTGTAGAAATTTATATAACTGTGAATAATAAGTTATATAATATTTTTACATAATATAAGTGTGGTAAAAAACAAAGTGAATTTTTCAATTCAATGTAATAATCTTTTTCCACATAATTCTTGTACTGTATGTACCTACTAGTATTTCTGTAATAAATACTAGTAATGAATGTTTTCTAAACATATTAAAGGCGACACATAGCCTGAATGTATAAATATATTCAACCTTTCTGGAGCTCTATAATAATATTAAGTCTTTGTAAGGCTCCAAAACAAATCTCATGTTGAAACAACTACTGCCTTTGCTAATACCAGGTTGGATATTGAATTATACAACAGATATTTGTATGTTATTTACTAGCCCCCAGCCCACTTTCGTCGCACTAAACGTAGATAAAAGTAGATAAATAAAATTCTTGTTAGGTTCATATCTTTCTACTTAAGTTAAATGAATAGCCATCTGCAGACGCGTTTCGAGATTCATCTCTCATCAGTGTAGCGTTTCTGTTATGATCTTAAAAACAATGTTTTTTATCTAGTTCTTGTTTAGTGCCTCGAAAGTGGACTGGGGGCTAGTGAATGACATACAAAAGTTCCGTTCCACTGATCTAAATGTACTTAATTCGCAAATTCGCATTTGTCTGTATTTTTTACTTATGTAAGGCATACACGCTACTGTCTACCGGAGAGGTTACCTGAGTAGGTTTGCCGGAAAGAATTGTTTTTAGATCTTGTGTAGGTTCTAAAAACTGCACAGGTCTATTTCCACACACGGTCTACCTGCGCAGGCATACTACCTGCGGTGGACCGTTGTGTGTATGGCCGGCATTATTCTAGATCAGGGCTGTCCAACCAGTCGATCGCGATCTACTAGTGGATTGCGGCGTGATTTTGAGTCGATCTTTAGTTTTCTCACGCTTCTATGCACTTACTTGCACTTGGGTTGCACTCCATTACCCCTGCTGGGTGCCCCCGCTACGCATTTTGGTCGATCTTGGCAACAATATATACCAAAAAGTAGATCGTCACTACAAAGAGGTTGTGTATAGATGTTTTATTGGAGTCTAGATAGAATGAATTTCTGATAGTCTAGACTAGAGAGATCTTAATATTGTGGAGCTTCTAGTTTATCTAACTGACTTTCTTACAGCCTTAAACTAATACTATGACTAATTTCATCTCGGTTTAAACTAGATTACATATTACAGTTTCAATTTGTACTAATTTGACGTTATTACAGTCTAAACTAAAGTAATTATTACACTTTGAGTGTAAACTAGACTGACATGGTTACAGTTTAGATTAGAGACATTTAATTTAAAGCTAAACTAGACTGAGTTTATTTCAGAATGTATCATACGAGATAGTGTATTTGTTATTTAGATTAGCTGAAATTAGATTTAATTGATGAAATTAAACTGTTTATTTAATAGGCTGTAATAAATTGTTTCGGAGATAATTTCGAGAAAAAAAAAACGAAGCAAACACAACGATAACCGACAAATTTTTGTATTATTATCAACAATTTTCTGCGCATAAATAATAGCGAAAACATTAATCATCTGCTGGCAAGATGGATAAATACGCGCTCGACTGTGCTACAGTGGGCGTCGCTCGCTGCTTGTTGCTGAATATTTTTTTTTTTAGAAATTTTCGAAAACTAGTTTCATTTATTATTTATTATATCCTTGAATGTTTCGTCTGAAGTAAGTAAAATGTTTATGGTAATGGCTCTAATCTGAACTGTTAGACAATTCCGGAGGTGAGAAATGCACAGAGATGGAATTAGAAAATAGATAAAGCGGTTGATGGAACGAGTGTGGAAGTAAATTGCTTCGGCTGTATTTATTACTAGATATCTGCATATGCTAGCCTAACAAATTAGATTTGTGTTTTGATAAATCGTCGCGATTTGAATTTGATATTTTTCTGTAGCGAAAACATGGCGGAGTAAAGGCTTTATATAGTCTTTAACAATTAATGATTGTTAAATCAAATCTTTTAGTAATTAATTATTTGCTTAGTTAAACTGTTCATAGCTCTAGACAGACAACCCGCCAATTCTATGAATATTTTGAGGACTTCACTAACTATTAAAGGCACGTCAAACAGCCAAACGTCTATTAAAAAAAATAGAAAAATTTCTAAAAGACGATGAAAGAGAAGACTAGACCAGACAATTGCCAGCGATACTGGTGATGATCACTGATGAGACGTATACAAATGAAATCCACTTGTACGTTAGTAGATCAAACAGCCGTTCCAAGTTATAATCTACAATATTTGCTATTTGTTAATTAATAATTGTTATTGAAACTTGAAAACGAGACGAAAAAGACTTGAAAATCTGAAACTTGAAAACTGAGACTTGAAAACTGAGACCTGAAAATCTGAGACTTGAAAACTGAGACTTGAAAACTGAGACTCGAAAATATGAGAGTTGAAAATCTGAGACTTGAAAACTGAGACTTGAAAACTGAGACTTGAAAACTGAGACATGAAAACTGAGACTTGAAAATCTGAGACTTGAAAACTGAGACTTGAAAACTGAGACTTGAAAATCTGAGAGTTGAAAATCTGAGACTTGAAAACTGAAACTTGAAAACTGAGACATGAAAACTGAGACTTGAAAACTGAGACTAGAAAACTGAGACATGAAAACTGAGACTTGAAAATCTGAGACTTGAAAACTGAGACTTGAAAACTGAGACATGAAAACTGAGACTTGAAAACTGAGACTTGAAAACTGAGACATGAAAACTGAGACTTGAAAATCTGAGACTTGAAAACTGAGACATGAAAACTGAGACTTGAAAATATGAGACTTGAAAACTGAGACCTGAAAACTGAGACATGAAAACTGAGACCTGAAAATCTGAAACTTGAAAACTGAGACTTGAAAACTGAGACTTGAAAATCTGAGAGTTGAAAATCTGAGACTTGAAAACTGAGACTTGAAAACTGAGACTTGAAAACTGAGACATGAAAACTGAGACTTGTAAACTGAGACATGAAAACTGAGACTTGAAAATCTGAGACTTGAAAACGGAGACTTGAAAACTGAGACATGAAAACTGAGACTTGAAAATCTGAGACTTGAAAACTGAGACTTGAAAATCTGAGAGTTGAAAATCTGAGAGTTGAAAATCTGAGACTTGAAAACTGAGACTTGAAAACTGAGACTTGAAAACTGAGACATGAAAACTGAGACTTGAAAACTGAGACATGAAAAGTGAGACTTGAAAATCTGAGACTTGAAAACTGAGACTTGAAAACTGAGACTTGAAAATCTGGGACTTGAAAACTGAGACTTGAAAACTGAGACTTGAAAACTGAGACTTGAAAATCTGAGAGTTGAAAATCTGAGACTTGAAAACTGAGACTTGAAAACTGAGACTTGATAATCTGAGAGTTGAAAATCTGGGACTTGAAAACTGAGACTTGAAAACTGAGACTTGAAAATCTGAGACTTGAAAACTGAGACTTGAAAACTGAGACTTGAAAATCTGAGACTTGAAAACTGAGACTTGAAAATCTGAGAGTTGAAAATCTGAGAGTTGAAAATCTGAGACTTGAAAACTGAGACTTGAAAACTGAGACTTGAAAATCTGAGACTTGAAAAGTGAGACATGAAAACTGAGACTTGAAAACTGAGACATGAAAACTGAGACTTGAAAATCTGAGACTTGAAAACTGAGACATGAAAACTGAGACTTGAAAATCTGAGACTTGAAAATCTGAGAGTTGAAAATCTGAGACTTGAAAACTGAGACTTGAAAACTGAGACTTGAAAACTGAGACTTGAAAACTGAGACTTGAAAACTGAGACTTGAAAACTGAGACTTGAAAACTGAGACTTGATAATCTGAGACTTGAAAACTGAGTTGTACACAATAACAATTATTGTTTATACTTGATAAACTAATTAATTTTTTTGTGCTTAATAAACTCTTTGGCGTACGCCATACTTTACATTACTTAAATTAATGATTTCAACAAATATCGAATATGTTGCCTCAAATTTTGTTCACCCTGTATCTTCGAAACCAAGGCTTTTTTCAGAAATCATCATAAGACAAAATATTCTTAGAATAGGCTAAGGAATATCCCCTTAAATTTTTATTTACCTAACACCCTGTATAAGCATTTAAATTAGAATAGTTACTGACATTAACACCCTGTATAAACATTTAAATTAGAATAGTTACTGAAATGGAACTATAACAAGGTTCTAATACAGCAAAGTTCAAACTAATTAATCCTAGCTGAACTCGTCTAGTTAGTCCACAAGAGATATTTAAATTCGCGTTAATTGCGGCGAGAATTACGAGATTCTCTGCAGGTGTAATTGAATATATCCGGGACATTTAAAGTAATTCCAGTGAATATATCTGTCGATGTTTATTATTAATATTTCGAGTTGGAAATGTTCTGGTGTAAGTAGCTCGGAGTGGATCACGCGAATGTCCTGGAGGCGCGAATGGGCGCGGCGCGTCTCACTAATGACCATTTTTAAGGATCTCGATGAGCCAATCCGAAACCAATCGCGAAATTAATGGTAATAAACTAATAATGACGAGATCGTTTGAGAGCGTTGAAAATGTGATTAACAGGATAAGTAACTAATGAGAGTTTCATGCTCGTTCAAAGTTTAACATTTTTGTGTCATGTTTTCCTCTCGCGCCTTGAAACCTTGAAATGATATTTGTCAAATAAATTTGCGTAATTTCAATTGTTTTAATTACGTCTTATATTTCGCATCCGCTTCTGTTTTGTAGATACTTGCGGTTTCCTGATTGCACAATATTTTAACAATAATTGTAATTTAGTTAACGTACATTCCAAGCTTTTTCTGTTGTAATTTGATTATCGGTTATGTAAATGTCGCGTTGTTTAAGCATCGAAAATGATTGTTTTTATTGGGGTTTCGTCGATTATTAAAAGACTTGGCTATGTAGAAAATTATTTATTGTGTAAATTTAATAAGTTAGTTTATTTGGGTTTTAGTTTATAAATTATTTAGTTGTTATCCTTGAAGAAGCTGATCTAAAGTGCGACTTTTGCTTAAAAAAAATAAGTAAGACTAGACAGACAAGACTAGAGAGACAAGACTAGATAGACAAGACTAGACAGACAAGACTAGACAGACAAGACTAGACAGACAAGACTAGACAGACAAGACTAGACAGACAAGACTAGACAGACAAGACTAGACAGACAAGACTAGACAGACAAGACTAGACAGACAAGACTAGACAGACAAGACTAGACAGACAAGACTAGACAGACAAGACTAGACAGACAAGACTAGACAGACAAGACTAGACAGACAAGACTAGACAGACAAGACTAGACAGACAAGACTAGACAGACAAGACTAGACAGACAAGACTAGACAGACAAGACTAGACAGACAAGACTAGACAGACAAGACTAGACAGACAAGACTAGACAGACAAGACTAGACAGACAAGACTAGACAGACAAGACTAGACAGACTAGACAGACAAGACTAGACAGACAAGACTAGACAGACAAGACTAGACAGACAAGACTAGACAGACAAGACTAGACAGACAAGACTAGACAGACAAGACTAGACAGACAAGACTAGACAGACAAGACTAGACAGACAAGACTAGACAGACAAGACTAGACAGACAAGACTAGACAGACAAGACTAGACAGACAAGACTAGACAGACAAGACTAGACAGACAAGACTAGACAGACAAGACTAGACAGACAAGACTAGACAGACAAGACTAGACAGACAAGACTAGACAGACAAGACTAGACAGACAAGACTAGACAGACAAGACTAGACAGACAAGACTAGACAGACAAGACTAGACAGACAAGACTAGACAGACAAGACTAGACAGACAAGACTAGACAGACAAGACTAGACAGACAAGACTAGACAGACAAGACTAGACAGACAAGACTAGACAGACAAGACTAGACAGACAAGACTAGACAGACAAGACTAGACAGACAAGACTAGACAGACAAGACTAGACAGACAAGACTAGACAGACAAGACTAGACAGACAAGACTAGACAGACAAGACTAGACAGACAAGACTAGACAGACAAGACTAGACAGACAAGACTAGACAGACAAGACTAGACAGACAAGACTAGACAGACAAGACTAGACAGACAAGACTAGACAGACAAGACTAGACAGACAAGACTAGACAGACAAGACTAGACAGACAAGACTAGACAGACAAGACTAGACAGACAAGACTAGACAGACAAGACTAGACAGACAAGACTAGACAGACAAGACTAGACAGACAAGACTAGACAGACAAGACTAGACAGACAAGACTAGACAGACAAGACTAGACAGACAAGACTAGACAGACAAGACTAGACAGACAAGACTAGACAGACAAGACTAGACAGACAAGACTAGACAGACAAGACTAGACAGACAAGACTAGACAGACAAGACTAGACAGACAAGACTAGACAGACAAGACTAGACAGACAAGACTAGACAGACAAGACTAGACAGACAAGACTAGACAGACAAGACTAGACAGACAAGACTAGACAGACAAGACTAGACAGACAAGACTAGACAGACAAGACTAGACAGACAAGACTAGACAGACAAGACTAGACAGACAAGACTAGACAGACAAGACTAGACAGACAAGACTAGACAGACAAGACTAGACAGACAAGACTAGACAGACAAGACTAGACAGACAAGACTAGACAGACAAGACTAGACAGACAAGACTAGACAGACAAGACTAGACAGACAAGACTAGACAGACAAGACTAGACAGACAAGACTAGACAGACAAGACTAGACAGACAAGACTAGACAGACAAGACTAGACAGACAAGACTAGACAGACAAGACTAGACAGACAAGACTAGACAGACAAGACTAGACAGACAAGACTAGACAGACAAGACTAGACAGACAAGACTAGACAGACAAGACTAGACAGACAAGACTAGACAGACAAGACTAGACAGACAAGACTAGACAGACAAGACTAGACAGACAAGACTAGACAGACAAGACTAGACAGACAAGACTAGACAGACAAGACTAGACAGACAAGACTAGACAGACAAGACTAGACAGACAAGACTAGACAGACAAGACTAGACAGACAAGACTAGACAGACAAGACTAGACAGACAAGACTAGACAGACAAGACTAGACAGACAAGACTAGACAGACAAGACTAGACAGACAAGACTAGACAGACAAGACTAGACAGACAAGACTAGACAGACAAGACTAGACAGACAAGACTAGACAGACAAGACTAGACAGACAAGACTAGACAGACAAGACTAGACAGACAAGACTAGACAGACAAGACTAGACAGACAAGACTAGACAGACAAGACTAGACAGACAAGACTAGACAGACAAGACTAGACAGACAAGACTAGACAGACAAGACTAGACAGACAAGACTAGACAGACAAGACTAGACAGACAAGACTAGACAGACAAGACTAGACAGACAAGACTAGACAGACAAGACTAGACAGACAAGACTAGACAGACAAGACTAGACAGACAAGACTAGACAGACAAGACTAGACAGACAAGACTAGACAGACAAGACTAGACAGACAAGACTAGACAGACAAGACTAGACAGACAAGACTAGACAGACAAGACTAGACAGACAAGACTAGACAGACAAGACTAGACAGACAAGACTAGACAGACAAGACTAGACAGACAAGACTAGACAGACAAGACTAGACAGACAAGACTAGACAGACAAGACTAGACAGACAAGACTAGACAGACAAGACTAGACAGACAAGACTAGACAGACAAGACTAGACAGACAAGACTAGACAGACAAGACTAGACAGACAAGACTAGACAGACAAGACTAGACAGACAAGACTAGACAGACAAGACTAGACAGACAAGACTAGACAGACAAGACTAGACAGACAAGACTAGACAGACAAGACTAGACAGACAAGACTAGACAGACAAGACTAGACAGACAAGACTAGACAGACAAGACTAGACAGACAAGACTAGACAGACAAGACTAGACAGACAAGACTAGACAGACAAGACTAGACAGACAAGACTAGACAGACAAGACTAGACAGACAAGACTAGACAGACAAGACTAGACAGACAAGACTAGACAGACAAGACTAGACAGACAAGACTAGACAGACAAGACTAGACAGACAAGACTAGACAGACAAGACTAGACAGACAAGACTAGACAGACAAGACTAGACAGACAAGACTAGACAGACAAGACTAGACAGACAAGACTAGACAGACAAGACTAGACAGACAAGACTAGACAGACAAGACTAGACAGACAAGACTAGACAGACAAGACTAGACAGACAAGACTAGACAGACAAGACTAGACAGACAAGACTAGACAGACAAGACTAGACAGACAAGACTAGACAGACAAGACTAGACAGACAAGACTAGACAGACAAGACTAGACAGACAAGACTAGACAGACAAGACTAGACAGACAAGACTAGACAGACAAGACTAGACAGACAAGACTAGACAGACAAGACTAGACAGACAAGACTAGACAGACAAGACTAGACAGACAAGACTAGACAGACAAGTCTAGACAGACAAGACTAGACAGACAAGACTAGACAGACAAGACTAGACAGACAAGACTAGACAGACAAGACTAGACAGACAAGACTAGACAGACAAGACTAGACAGACAAGACTAGACAGACAAGACTAGACAGACAAGACTAGACAGACAAGACTAGACAGACAAGACTAGACAGACAAGACTAGACAGACAAGACTAGACAGACAAGACTAGACAGACAAGACTAGACAGACAAGACTAGACAGACAAGACTAGACAGACAAGACTAGACAGACAAGACTAGACAGACAAGACTAGACAGACTAGACAGACAAGACTAGACAGACAAGGCTAGACAGACAAGACTAGACAGACAAGACTAGACAGACAAGACTAGACAGACAAGACTAGACAGACAAGACTAGACCGACAAGACTAGACAGACAAGACTAGACAGACAAGACTAGACAGACATGACTAGACAGACAAGAGTAAACAGACAAGAGTAGACAGACAAGACCAGACAAACAAGACTAGACAGAAAACATTAGAAGACGTTTTTGCACATACTGGGTGGTGAAAATCTGCAAAGAGACGGCCCGTGCCGAGTGGTAGTGTGGGGCTGTCCAGTAAGGGGTGACCCACTAAAAAAAACCCCAGACAAAAACCAGAGGAAACGTAATCCAATCCAATGTTGGCATACGTTCATCACGTACCTCCTTCTTTCATTTCTAATAAACCATTTATCCCCATTCACTCGTTGTGCCGGGCGCGCTGTTATTCGCCGTGCGCCTCCTCACATCAAGATTTACAATAAATGTATGCGCCCCCTTCGCACTAAGGGGGGCCCGGCGTTGGCACGCACGGCTCGCGCGTTGCAACCCTTCGACCCGCCTCATGCTCATCCTTTTCATTCTTCTCCTTTCTCTTCATTATAAATCTTGTCATCCCAGTCAGTACGCCCCATTCATAGTCACTACGGAACATAATCCTCACCAAGCTCACCTTGCTTACCTCCTCCCACCTTGCTTTCTGCCTCGCTCCTCATTCGCAACCATCCCTCACACTCAAAGATCGTAAGCTCTTCCATGTCCTCATTTGCACCACAGTACACATAATGCACCACCAGGTCCTCACCTGACAACCACTCTTCCATCCTTCTCACTCTTTCATCTTCTCTGGGGGATCCCCACCAAACAGACTTGGCATTGAAATACTCCCCGAGAACAATCTCTTTGGACCAGGTTTTTATATTGGTCCTCAGCTCATCCAGAAAAGCTAAAAACTGCGACAGCGCAATGTTGTGCGAGATGTAGTACCCATACAGGACCAAGTTCTCTCATTCATTCCACATCAACTTCATTGCAGTTGCACTCCTATTTGAGTTTGTCTGCAGTGTAATCATTTTCTAATAGACTTCCCTTTCATACCTTCCTTCCACACATTTTATCATAGAGTCTGCCCTGTGCCCGCTCACTTCACACACGTAGCACATGGCCTCCTTGTGCTTTGTGCCCACATTCCCCGCACCGCAGACATACCATATTTCTCTCCTTTTCCTTGCATGCTGCCGCCAAGTGCCTGAAGCCAAGACACCGGTAGCACTTGGGGGGCTTGTTGTTCTCACTCACCCGACACATAACCCATCCTACCCTAATTCCCCCATTCTCCAGAACGGTTCGCTCCGCTCTTATTCGAAGTGCAACGACCGTTATGATGGCCCCTCTCCACACTGGGCGGAGGGACTACCACGCACTCGTTGCATTCAATGGCCTCCTGCAAGGCCTCTTTCACTTCCTCTGGGGTGGTAGCCTCATCCATGTCCAGTACCAGGACACTTCTAAAGCCCACCTCTATTCTGACGTCACTCACCTCTTTCACTAGGGCTATTCTCTCAGCTAGTCGCTTCTTTCCCCCCTCGTCTTTCACTCTAAGCCTGAGGTCCCAGCTACGGTTTTACTCATCCCTTTCACATGTATATCCTCTACATCCACTTCATTCTTCATGGCATTTACCATCTGTGCATAAGAGACATCGTCTACCCTCCTTACCAGAACGGCTTGGACCGTTCCGGTGTCTCCGGCCACTTTCTCTCGATGCGATTTACCTTCCACTTTCAACCAGTACAGGGTTACTTTAGCTCCTGTTCCGAAAAACACGCATTCAATCATCTTTCGCACATGCCACCTATTAAGGTTCCCAGCCACACCCATGACTAACCTCTTTCTAAACGTCTTTCACAAAGTTCTCTTATTTTTACTAAGGTCTCGAACGCCTTCTGTTCGGCATCCTCGTACACACTTTTGGCCTGAGGCAACTGATAATGTATCTCCCAGCCCTGCCTTTCACCCTGGTTTACCCCTTTCTCTCCTGCAATCAGAAGATGTACATCCTTGTCACTTGCTAAAGCAGCGCCCTCGTCCATCTTCTCCACGGTGAAGACTTCCTCAGGCCACTTCCTCGCCTTTAGAGACATGAAATCCTCTACTTCCATCTCTGGCTTCAGCGCACGCATCACCTCTTGATCGCTCTCATATGTTTCTGTGGCAACCACCTTGCATACTGCACTTACTTGTGTGCTCACATGAGAAGAGGCCACGTTATTTTGGAATTCAACCAGTCCGTGATTTGTCCAGATTCGTTAAATCGCCTAGATACATCCGTATGCTTAGGCAAAAGGCTGTTCTTCAAAAGAGATTGAAAGTACCTCTATTAGACAGACAAGACTAGACAGACAAGACTAGACAGACAAGACTAGACAGACAAGACTAGACAGACAAGACTAGACAGACAAGACTAGACAGACAAGACTAGACAGACAAGACTAGACAGACAAGACTAGACAGACAAGACTAGACAGACAAGACTAGACAGACAAGACTAGACAGACAAGACTAGACAGACAAGACTAGACAGACAAGACTAGACAGACAAGACTAGACAGACAAGACTAGACAGACAAGACTAGACAGACAAGACTAGACAGACAAGACTAGACAGACAAGACTAGACAGACAAGACTAGACAGACAAGACTAGACAGACAAGACTAGACAGACAAGACTAGACAGACAAGACTAGACAGACAAGACTAGACAGACAAGACTAGACAGACAAGACTAGACAGACAAGACTAGACAGACAAGACTAGACAGACAAGACTAGACAGACAAGACTAGACAGACAAGACTAGACAGACAAGACTAGACAGACAAGACTAGACAGACAAGACTAGACAGACAAGACTAGACAGACAAGACTAGACAGACAAGACTAGACAGACAAGACTAGACAGACAAGACTAGACAGACAAGACTAGACAGACAAGACTAGACAGACAAGACTAGACAGACAAGACTAGACAGACAAGACTAGACAGACAAGACTAGACAGACAAGACTAGACAGACAAGACTAGACAGACAAGACTAGACAGACAAGACTAGACAGACAAGACTAGACAGACAAGACTAGACAGACAAGACTAGACAGACAAGACTAGACAGACAAGACTAGACAGACAAGACTAGACAGACAAGACTAGACAGACAAGACTAGACAGACAAGACTAGACAGACAAGACTAGACAGACAAGACTAGACAGACAAGACTAGACAGACAAGACTAGACAGACAAGACTAGACAGACAAGACTAGACAGACAAGACTAGACAGACAAGACTAGACAGACAAGACTAGACAGACAAGACTAGACAGACAAGACTAGACAGACAAGACTAGACAGACAAGACTAGACAGACAAGACTAGACAGACAAGACTAGACAGACAAGACTAGACAGACAAGACTAGACAGACAAGACTAGACAGACAAGACTAGACAGACAAGACTAGACAGACAAGACTAGACAGACAAGACTAGACAGACAAGACTAGACAGACAAGACTAGACAGACAAGACTAGACAGACAAGACTAGACAGACAAGACTAGACAGACAAGACTAGACAGACAAGACTAGACAGACAAGACTAGACAGACAAGACTAGACAGACAAGACTAGACAGACAAGACTAGACAGACAAGACTAGACAGACAAGACTAGACAGACAAGACTAGACAGACAAGACTAGACAGACAAGACTAGACAGACAAGACTAGACAGACAAGACTAGACAGACAAGACTAGACAGACAAGACTAGACAGACAAGACTAGACAGACAAGACTAGACAGACAAGACTAGACAGACAAGACTAGACAGACAAGACTAGACAGACAAGACTAGACAGACAAGACTAGACAGACAAGACTAGACAGACAAGACTAGACAGACAAGACTAGACAGACAAGACTAGACAGACAAGACTAGACAGACAAGACTAGACAGACAAGACTAGACAGACAAGACTAGACAGACAAGACTAGACAGACAAGACTAGACAGACAAGACTAGACAGACAAGACTAGACAGACAAGACTAGACAGACAAGACTAGACAGACAAGACTAGACAGACAAGACTAGACAGACAAGACTAGACAGACAAGACTAGACAGACAAGACTAGACAGACAAGACTAGACAGACAAGACTAGACAGACAAGACTAGACAGACAAGACTAGACAGACAAGACTAGACAGACAAGACTAGACAGACAAGACTAGACAGACAAGACTAGACAGACAAGACTAGACAGACAAGACTAGACAGACAAGACTAGACAGACAAGACTAGACAGACAAGACTAGACAGACAAGACTAGACAGACAAGACTAGACAGACAAGACTAGACAGACAAGACTAGACAGACAAGACTAGACAGACAAGACTAGACAGACAAGACTAGACAGACAAGACTAGACAGACAAGACTAGACAGACAAGACTAGACAGACAAGACTAGACAGACAAGACTAGACAGACAAGACTAGACAGACAAGACTAGACAGACAAGACTAGACAGACAAGACTAGACAGACAAGACTAGACAGACAAGACTAGACAGACAAGACTAGACAGACAAGACTAGACAGACAAGACTAGACAGACAAGACTAGACAGACAAGACTAGACAGACAAGACTAGACAGACAAGACTAGACAGACAAGACTAGACAGACAAGACTAGACAGACAAGACTAGACAGACAAGACTAGACAGACAAGACTAGACAGACAAGACTAGACAGACAAGACTAGACAGACAAGACTAGACAGACAAGACTAGACAGACAAGACTAGACAGACAAGACTAGACAGACAAGACTAGACAGACAAGACTAGACAGACAAGACTAGACAGACAAGACTAGACAGACAAGACTAGACAGACAAGACTAGACAGACAAGACTAGACAGACAAGACTAGACAGACAAGACTAGACAGACAAGACTAGACAGACAAGACTAGACAGACAAGACTAGACAGACAAGACTAGACAGACAAGACTAGACAGACAAGACTAGACAGACAAGACTAGACAGACAAGACTAGACAGACAAGACTAGACAGACAAGACTAGACAGACAAGACTAGACAGACAAGACTAGACAGACAAGACTAGACAGACAAGACTAGACAGACAAGACTAGACAGACAAGACTAGACAGACAAGACTAGACAGACAAGACTAGACAGACAAGACTAGACAGACAAGACTAGACAGACAAGACTAGACAGACAAGACTAGACAGACAAGACTAGACAGACAAGACTAGACAGACAAGACTAGACAGACAAGACTAGACAGACAAGACTAGACAGACAAGACTAGACAGACAAGACTAGACAGACAAGACTAGACAGACAAGACTAGACAGACAAGACTAGACAGACAAGACTAGACAGACAAGACTAGACAGACAAGACTAGACAGACAAGACTAGACAGACAAGACTAGACAGACAAGACTAGACAGACAAGACTAGACAGACAAGACTAGACAGACAAGACTAGACAGACAAGACTAGACAGGCAAGAGTAGATAGACAAAACAAACAAGACTAGACAGATAGGAGCGGACAGACAAGACTAGGCAGACAACAATAGACAAACAAGACTAGATATACAAAACTAGACAAGTCAAGCGTCAAATGTTGACAACTTGTCAAAGTTACTGCATATCATTAAATCATCATATTCCCTTTCTGGTTGTTTTATGTGGAAGGCTTAAATTCTAATCTGTTATGAGTGCGGACGCCGGAAAGGCTATCTTCCAGAAGGCATGTGCCCAGTGTCACACGGTTGAAGCGGGCGGAAAGCACAAAGCGGGTCCTAACCTGCACGGATTGATTGGCAGAAAAACCGGAACCAGTCCCGGCTATTCCTACTCCGAGGGCCACAGGAAGAAAGACATCGTCTGGAGCAAAGACGCGTTGGAGGTCTACTTGCGAGATCCGATGAAATTCGTTCCCGGAACGAAGAAGAGCTTCGCCGGATTGGGAAAGGAGAAAGACAGGGCTGATACAATCGCGTATTTGGAACAAGCCACGCGATAAGTAAACAAACTATTATCATAGTAAGAACATTAATAAAATATTATTTCGAATAGAAATACATAAAATGGATAAATAAATCGACTAGTCAGATAACAGTAGACAGGCAGGATTAGACTTCCAGGCAGGACTTAGCGTAGCTGGCGATAACATAACCTGACCAGGCAAGTGGCCTCCTCGAACGCACCATGGAGCGTCTTACAACATAACAGACTGAACTATAGAGCTAAATACTCTACGCTCTACGTGATCTGTTCTTTGGTCCATCTACGTTTGGCATTAGTTGCTGTATGCATGCCGTTGTCCTCATTTGTCTATACCCAACTTTTGTCTCTAACTATTCCCAGGTATTTGATGGTCTCCTTCGGTAATATTATCACCTCTTCCACTTTACAATTTCACGAGCCTAAGTTGGCCTGTGAGACGGACCGCTTCAGATTTACCAGGTGCCAAGCTCAAGCTTTTCGATTTCATCCACGCAGTGATCTGTTCTATTGCATGGTTTGCTGTTTGCGTCAGCTAGTTCTGTTCTCGCTGTTACGATAAGTGCAATATCATCCGCGAAGTCGATAAAGGTAGCTCCCAAAGGTAGCTTCATTGTAGATACTCCGTCATATAGCACATTCCACCATTCCAGGGTAGGTCCTAGAATTGAGCCCGGAGGGACATCGCTACTAATTCGTCCTTCTATTTTCCGGTCTCTTAGTAGTAGTATGCTTCTACTGCGTAGGTTGCTTCTTTTTGGTACAAGGTAAGGAGATGCCCCTTATTGTCAAACTGTCCATAATATGTTTCCAGGATGCACTGTTAAAGGCATTCTTATCATCGAATTTTAGGAGAGCACACATGTTCCTAGTCGTCTGGGTACCACGTTTGGCCTTTTCTATGACACTTAGGGCGTTAATAGTAGATCTACCTTCTCAAAGCCCATATTGTTTTTCCGACAGTGCGACTCCCGTCATGAGTTCTCTCTTTAATCGTGATAGCAAGAGTTGCTCCAAAAGGCAGATAGGCTTATAAGATGATGAATTTCCTAATGGTTTATCTCCTTTTCTGATGAGTGCAAGTCTTGCTTGCTTCCATCTAGCTGGAAAGCTTCCGGCAGTTAATAAGCCATTCATTGCATTTAGAACTTCCTTTTTTTATTTATTATTTTCAGTCCTCTCCTCCTTTAGGCTCTCGTTTACAGCTTCTAGTTGTTTTTTCATCGCGTTCAAGGATTGGATTGATTGGATGGAGGATATTTTCCTGGAAAATATCCTCCATCGAGCAAGCACCCATCGTATACCTCCATCGTAGCAAGCACCCCCGGGTCCCCTGAAACCCACACATCTTTCCACTGCCCTACGCATAACTTCAAGATGCCGGTTGTTTTTCAATGTTGTACCTTATGATGTACCTTATGATGTACCTTACTTCTCCCATCCACTCATGCTGATTAGGGGTTCTGGTTTAGCCGTAGTCTTTCAGCAATCTGCCCTTTCTTCTCATCCTGCTCCTTCTAACTGATTATTTCAGATATTGTTTTTTAGACTAAGCTCCAGTGGTTTTCCGATTCTAACATGAAGGGTGGGGTATAGTTCTAGGTTCTAGGTCCTTTGGTAGGATGTCTCTCTCTGTGTCCCACCTACTTCGGTTGTACATGTGTAGAGTAGACTAGTCCTGGGTCCTCGTACATTATGCATGAGCCTCTCCAGTGCAGAAAAAGTTTCGTGAGCTTTGTCGGCAGCTTTTTTGACATGGTTCCTAAATGACAGGTTTTTATCTATTATTACGCCTAAATACTTTATGGTCCTCTTTGGTATGATAGTAGCGTCTCTAAGTTTGAAGGATACGTCGAAAATTCTTCTCCCGCCAGTATATAAAACTGCCTCCGTTTTTTCAGGTGCCAGCTTGAGCTGTTTACCTTCCATCTATTTGTCTATTAGTAGCAATGCTTCATTTGCCCTCCGCTTCAGCTTATCCTCGGTTCTGCCGCATACCACCAGGGCAAGATCGTCTGCGAAGCTAACAGTCTCTACTCATTCTGGCATCTTGAGTCTGAGAACCCCATCGTACATTATGTTCCACAAAGTTGGGCTCATGACTGATCCCTGTGGAACACCGCTATGGATTTTCTTCGTAGAGCGGTAGCTGTCTGATTCGATGACAATTGTCCTTTCAGATAGGTAGCTATCTATCATCTCTATCAGGTATGGCGGAAAGCTGCGTCGCGTGACTTCCTCAAGAATGTTTTGCCGAATTAAACGTAATTAGCCGTAATTAGAGCGCATATTCTTCTAGTTCTCCTGGTACCCTTTTTAGCGGCGTCTGCAATGGCTACAACTTTGTTGAGAGCGTCAATTGTAGATCGCCCTTCCCTAAAACCGTACTGATTGTTAGCGAGAACGTTGCCGGTCTTCAGTTCTCTTTTAATTCTTTGCAGCAGCAGCTGCTCCAGTAGTTTACCTGCGGTGTCCATCAGGCATAGCGGCCTGAACGATGTTGCATCGTTGGGCAGCTTGTCCCCTTTCCTTAACAGTATCAGCCTAGCCTTTTACCAGATGTGCGGGAAAACACCTTCTTGTAGGGTCATATTCATGATGTTTAGGACATTGCACGCAGTTTTAATGATTTCGGAAGGAATCATGTCCTGACCAGGTACTCTTCCTTTGTTAAGCCGATAACTTGCCACTACAAGTTCTTCGGTTGTAAATTCCACGACTTCACTGCATATCGGTTTCTCCCAAATCCGTGCCGGGTGGATTGGAAATAGGGCGCGGACAATTTCGTTTATCAGGTCAGGGTGCGGATACATGTTTGGTCTCCGGAGCTTTAGCTGTCTAGTTGCAATTTCGTAAGCATCTCCCCAGGGGTTCTGATCGATTTTCTCGCAGAGGTTTGCACAGCATCTCCTCTTCTCGCTATTTATCCTTCTCCGCAGCGTTTTCATGGACATTTTCATACTTTAGCCTGAGCGATTCTTTCTTTGCCGTCGTCTCTGCGTCCTTCTTTTTACATCTCTGGTAGGTACGCCTGGTCTGCCTACAGATCTTTCTGGCAATGTTGATCTCATCGGTCCACCAGTACACTTTATTTGTTTTTTTGCAGAGTTCTTCTTCGCCGGACATTCCTTGCATATGTTGGTAAGGTTAGCGATTGCCCGTGCTGGCGGGTCAGTTAAGATAGGCATACTAGACAAACAAGACTAGACGGATAGGACTAAGCGGACAAGGGATTCCTAGGAATCGTGATAGACACTGATACCGCACTGGGGGATACCTTAAACTTTATCTTATCAAAGTAAGGCTGAATATCTGTGGCAAAGCACCGGATGTAAAAGGCATCAATATCTATAATAAGCATCCAGCAAGCCTCACTAAGGAGAATTCATATTAGAGTTTCAGGTTATTTCAAAGGGTCCCTACGACCACATTGAGTTTGTGAATTCTGTATAGATCTTTTTCTGTATAATTTTTACTTATTAAAACTTGTCTTCTCGATCATTAAACCTGACTGATTCATTTGTTCTAAATTTATCAAACGATTGTTTAGAAATATTTTTCAGTTTGAATGAATCCAATTTAGAATAATTTAGTTTCTGTTTGTTGTTTCATGATTTACAAGCGATTTGTTACAGTTTTCTGTCAAGAAATAAAAAGAAAGGCCGAAGTGAAAACGAGATTTAAGCGATTCGTATAGGCCAAAATGAAGGAGTGTCAGGAAACCATAATTAGCAGCCAAACGGTTTGCCAAAAACACAATCAATCTAATAGTCGAGAACGCAAATTATTATCTCCAAAATCTAAACTTCTTATTTATTAATGATAAGTGTGTTCGCGGTCATTATCATTAAAGAAAAAGAGAAACTAAATGCAGATTTTCTAATCGGATTTTATCTAATTGTAAGATCGAATCCTAAAATTCTCACAAAATTTACGAAAGCGAACATTAAGTTATTATTATGAAAGCAATAAAATTTTGTATATAAACAAACTGCGGATAATCTAATCAATGGAAAGTAATAATTGGAGCTTAAATAATCGTCGCGATAAATGAAGTCGTTACAAAATCTTAATTTAAAAATAATCTGTTTTGTAAGAAAAATGACGAGTTTCTCGATTGATAGGTTTCGAGAAAGCTGCAGCTTCTTGTTTTAGATTTGTCGTATAAATTATAATATATACATTTTTTTATTGAGATAAATCTCTGTAATAAAACCGCACGTTAACTCGGCTATAAAAGCAGTAGCTGAAGGGCTTTCTCAAGAACAAAACGATAATAAAAGAAATTACTTTTCTACACCCCAGACTGAAAATTATCTCCTCGACTTTCATCTCTTCACATCGTTCCTCTCTTAATTTATTATCGTTATAATAACATCCTTACGGTAGTGTTATTATTCCACGAGAGTTTATTACTGTTGGCGTTACACGTTTCATTTCGAACTTCTGATAGGAATTGTGTTTGACCCAAAAACGGAACTCATTTTTTGCCAAAGTGAAAATAAAACCTGCAAATTGGATTTTCTGTCGGGGAAATTACCGGTGTTGTTTTAATGTTAATTTGATTGGGATTGAATGCATCCGCTTTCTTGTTCCATGCAGATTTAATGGTAATAATAATAAATGTATTATTTATTAACCAGCGTGGGTTATTTTACGTTAGTTGGATTGCAATTTGTCGACCCAATATTGTTATGGATAATACATGTTTTTTTGCCGGCTGTTTAAAACGATGTTTATTTTCTAACCAGGTTCTTTTTGTTTCGTTCGTGAACGAATTTATTGTTTATTAAATTTTGAAATTGCATAGAGGAAGTATGTTATAATATTAATAAACAAGTTTGACTTATATTCAATCTGTTTATTAGCAAACTGAACACATTTGGATTTCTTCGGAATGGAGAAAATTTTCAAGGAAGGAATTACAAACTTATTTATCATCTTAATGAAGAAGATTACCTTAATGAAGATTACCTTAATGAAGATTACCTTAATGAAGATTACCTCAATGAAGATTACCTTATTACCCCAATGAAGATGAGGAAAATTTTGAGCAAATTTTAGTCAAAAGTTGGTAGTTTAACTAATTAGTAGTATTATTCATACATTTTTCCATTCGTCTTAAATATTTGTCTATTGAACAACTGAGTGATGAAATTTTGTTGAAGGTTGATCAAAATATGTCTTTGAGTAATTAAGTTACTTGATCAGAAAATTAAGTTTGAAAAAAAGATTAAGTTTGGTTGATTAAGATGATCTTGTTTAGGGAGGGAATGTCAAGAAACTTCATGTAATAAACAATTTGGTGAAGTTGCTCACGGTTTTTGAAAATGATGTTTTTCAAAATTTAATTGTTTCTCCAATTTGTAGTAACCTTTAATAATAAATAATTATCAATTTATGTTAGATACGCTAAGCTATTTAGGGTCTTAGGTTTTGGTCACGTAGTAAATCTCCTCTAAGCCGTCCAGGGAAATGTCGTGCTTTTCCGAGCTATATTCATGTAACACTCGTTATTCCTATTCAGTCTTTATTTCTATTTTAGTTCTTTTACAACAGGGATTTATTTCTATTGCATCGGCTACGCGCCGCTGATAATACATTCTTCCAGGTATTAATTATAGAAGATTCCAATTTCCTAGTTTCGGTTGTTTTTAGACTTGCAACGAATAATGTATTCGACCACACGCCGAATACCGAATATTCTGCAGGCTTTCTAGCCGAATATTGATTTTTTCAATTCAGTGTAAGTATAGATTACACGTAGTAACGGTCGCAACCATGCTATTCACCTAGCGTTTAAGGCCCGTTCAAAGACGCAGCGGCGTCGGTATGCTAGGACCTTTCAAAGTCGTATCGGCGGCGGCAAGTTATTGCCTTTCAAAGAGACAAGCGGCATGGTAGGGCACTTTGAAAAATGCCGGCGAACTGTTATGGCGTTTTTTAAAATGTAACCCTCTTATTGGCCGCCTTGCTTCCTCTTATGGTGGGGTGAGCGTGTGGAGTTGAGAATAGAGATCAGAAAGAATTTAGAAATATAGCGTTTCTAAACATTTGTAAAAATCTAATAATAAATATTATTATAGTGTTGTTCGTGTCGATATAATAATGTCGTTGTATGATCGGCTATACAATGCATTTATTAAATGTCTCAAGGATTCCTTGTCAATGCAGACAATACAAAAAAAGACAAATGAATGTTGGGTGCCTTTAAGGAATGAGCATAAAAAGAATCCAAACGAGCTGGAACGTCTCACACTGTTAAAAATCGAGGAACTTTGTCAGCTTTGGACTAAGAAGCGCTCGTCCCGACTAGGAATTTCAGTTCGTTTTTTATTAGGAACGAATGAGGCATGCCGAACTCAGTGTTCGTTCCGCATGAGGCAACCGCATTAGGCCGTCATGAAATAAGTAACGTACGTCCGCCTTCGTTTCTAATTAGGAAGCTTCATTTGGAACACATGCGGAAGCCACATTTGCACTTAAAAATACGAAATGTTTGATGCACTTTAAAGTATTTGAAAGAATAGTTAGTAACTGAAGCTATATCTTAGTCAAGTATGGAAATAGTCTTTTGGAAGGAGTAAGTGTGTGGACGCATGCGCTTAATGAAACTCAATGTTTCTGGAATTCCAAAGATATATTTAAGTTAGGCT